>VXAA01007076.1:112410-260979 GCA_013399115.1 Anseranas semipalmata
AGTTTCAAATAAAGTCGCTTGTCTGAGATTCAGAGCAATTTCTCATGTCTGTTGGTTTGCTAAGTATTTCACCATGCTTGCGATTTAGGGGAAGACTCTTGGACAGCTTTCATTTGAACACCACTTCCATGTTGGCAGCGATATGTGTGTCACAGTTTGGGGTGACACTATTGTAAGCATGTCGGACTGGTATGGGTAACAAGTTGCAGCAACTTGTGGAAAGCTGATGTTGCTTAAATCTAATCCTGTTCAATTAATTAATAAGCCTCATTTTGTATTTGATTTTAGATAGCGAGTGGAAGGGGAGTTCAATGTGATTTTTTTTCAGAAAAGGTTTTAATTCTCAACACTTTTCCTTCTCCTTCATCATTTCTTCTTCCTTCCCCACTCTTCCCCTGGCTGGGATAACAAATAAACCTAAACTTTTACCATATCCCATTCAGTTGGTGCCAGAGTCTTTTGAATACTAGGTTATATCTTTGTACCCTTTAGCCAACTTTTCATAGCTGAAGCAAATCAAAACATTGTGTAGTAAACACTTTCTGTTATAAGAACTATTTGCAAAAGTAACTTTTCCAAAAGAAATGCACTGAAGTAGTCAGATGGCTACTTCCATGTTTTTGTTTTTCCCAAGGAGAGGGAAGGAGAGCTCTCTTTCATTGGTAATTCTGGTCAGGCAAACCTTTTGTCACCTCTTCTATTTATTACACTAATTATAAAAAAAAAAAAAAATGTGTCTCAAAGCCTATGTTCATTTATTTGCACCTCCTATGCTGTATTCTCCAAAGTCAGCTGAGCTTTTCTGAGAAGTGTTGGTCAGAATTTGTAGATAAGTAACGTTATCCAAAGTCCTCAAGAAAGAGGAATGTTCCTTCTACATACTTAGGCAGAAGGAAAATCATTAAGGCTAGAGCTGAGTTCTGTGCAGACCCTAGACTGAATACGAAGAAAGAGTGAATAATCTTTGGTTTTCTCTGCATGCCACATCCGGCCCTCACCCCCAGTTATGCAGCGGAAAATGTTTCCTTTCCTTCTCCTTCCCTGCCCTGCCGTATCCCCAGATATCTCATCCCCTTTGTAGCTAGAGAGGCAGGGCCTGCTTTGCATCATCTTCCTAAATCAAGCAAAAGGCATCCCCTGGAAGAGCTTCAAGCTTTCTATGACACCCCAAAGTTCAGAAGATCTTGCAAGACCAATAACTCATATCTCTGTCTGAGCTTTCAACTAGATAACCCCTTACCTAGCCCTCTTACTAGTTTTTATCATACAGAGTTTCGCTCTGCCCCCTTAGGCAGCAGTGCCAGCCTCTGCCTTTCAAGTATTCGTGGCACTGGCAGCATGGAGTCCAGACTTTCCTGTACGTGTCGCTTCTCTGGGGGTGATTATTAAACCAATCTCTTGGTGCAACAGAAAATAACGAGCTAATCTGGAGCTGAGGTGCTATTGGACTGTTTCAAACCTAGCTCCTCTCTAAGCTCCCAACTTTTCTGTATGCAGATGATATCCAATTAGTTGTGAGGCAGAAGTAGTTTCTTGACTTGATTTTGCTTTCCAGGCCAAATGCCTGGAAGCTAGGGAGGGAAATGGATGGAACTGGAATAATAACCACCTTCCCCGAGCCTGAGCAGAGCGGTTAAGACCCATCTTTTTTTCAGTGTTTTCACGAATTCTGCCAAGCTGTACAATAGATGTTGGTGGAGGAGGGGTTGCTGCTTTTTTTTTTTCCTTTATTCCTTGATACTTCCAGGATTTTTGTGTTTTTTTAACTACTAAGCTAAGAAAGCAAGCAGAGAATGTTTTAATTTGCAGTTTTGTGATTAAAAATGCCTATTCCTAAAACCTTTCACAAAAACCTCTTCTGATTTTTAACGTCTTTTTTTTCCTTTCTCTCCCCACCCTGAATTCTCCACCCAAAAGGACATTTCAGCCTTATGAAATCAGAGGTCTGCTTTCTAACTGGGATTTAGAACAGTGTAGCCCAGTTGCCATGATTCAAAGAAGACTTATTTGGGTATTCCTTAAGAGCAGTTTTATTTACCTAGCTACTTTTCATGTAACAAGGACCAGGAAAAGTAATTTGAGCTGAGAAGCCGTGCCCCCTTCCTTTCCTGCGGATGTCTATAGCATCCTTCAGGAAAGGCACTGTTGCAAGGATCTGCTGCTTCTGCAGCTGAGGCGGGTTTTCTCCATCAATAATGCAGGCCCTTAAGTCATCTGTGTATAGCTGTAAAGTTACTCATTCAGCATTAATTTCACAGATGCCTCTCTCGTGGAAAATTCAGCTGTGTACTTGGGGGGGAACGGGAGTGTTTCTGAAAGCAGTTCAAATTCAGTCTGACCTCACTGGTTTAGACACCAGGACACTGAAATGTGTTCCCTTCTCTGTTTGCTGCACAGTTACAATTCCCAAACCCGAATACCAGCAGAATTGTAGCTCCTCCATCTTCCAGGTGCTTACAAAATAAATGTTTTAACATCATTGTTAGTCTGTGCTCCATGAGCTGTTCTTTCAAAGATTTCGCCTCAAGGAAAAATAAGGAGTAGCTGTCATTTGAAATTTACTCAGCGTTGGCTAAATGATGGCATTTGTCACTTCTGCTCTCCATGTTGTTCAAACTGGCCCTCGTGCGTGTCAAACTGGATAACTGCCTTTTCTTCATTGTTCTCCGTCTTTGTTCTTCTAGAGAGCGGGGGGCAATTAATATAGTCTAAAAATGTCATGTGGCACAAACTTTTTTTTTCTTTGTGCAGTTTTCAAACACAGATGCTGTCAAGAGCATTACATGCATCCCATTTCAAAAACACTTTGGTAAAGCAAAATCACTAGGAGATACTGACCAATTTTTTAGGAATGGATCTGAAATAATTGGCACGCTTGCTTTATGCTGCCGTGTGTTTCATGTTGTTGACCTTGTATCCCTGATGTCTGAATAGCTGTCATGTCAGTGACAGTGATGTGTCTGAGCAGTCTGAAGGAATCCTGCAATTATTTTAATATTTTGCATAATACTGGTGGAATTTAATAATTTGTTGTGATGGATCAAATCCAAGTACCTCATTCCTTAAACCAGGAAAAATAGTGGCAGCTTGGTGATAAATGCTAGCAGAGTGAGAAAGAAGTGTAATGTAATTTGTGGTGGTTTAGCCGCTAATTTTTTCTTTCCCTTTCTCTCTCATTTTACAGGGCAAGTTTTTGAGCCATTTTTGAGGAAATGTGGTGAATGTAAACTTGCTCTGTTTGGAGGGAAAATTCTGGTAAGTGGTGCCGTCTTGATCACTTTTGGTTTTCAATGACGATTTCAGACAGATTGTTTTAGCTTTTATTTCAGTTTTTTTTTTTTTTTTTTACTTGACAGGAAATACAGCTCACAGAGATGTAGTTGATTTTATGTATTTTTCTTCCTCTGGTATGGGGACTCACAGTATGTGAAGCATTGACAGAAAGCAGCATGCTGGGCCTCAAGGCAAGGAATGCAGTTTCATTTGTTCCAGTGGCATCTGCTTATTGTGTTTGTAGCTGTTATATTCAGCTGAAGAGTGGTTGAGCTAAAATCTATAGTAGGAGAAACACAAAGCCTAATTAAAAAACAAGGGACACAAAAAGGCATGCTAGAAGTATAAAAAATCAGGAACAAATATAATACATATTAAATACATAAACACATGCCTCCCAAAGCAGTGGGGATGTCCAGTCACTGTGAAATCTTCCTATCCATTCCCAGAACATCTGATTGGCACGCTTGCCTCTAGCCACCACATGGAGCTGGGACAATTTGCTTATTACTGTGTGATAAGGAGGCAGTCAATGCTCCTGTGAGATGTACCAGCTTTCCTGTTCCTCCTTTCCGTCCCACCTGACAAGCTTTGCTGCTTCTCTAGTTGTTCTTGTGCACAACGCTTCCAGAGGCAGCAGGCTTCTGGTCCTACAGGTGCAGTGGGCGTGATGTATCTGTGCTGCTGAGCCGTGCCACTGTGAGGAGAAGGAGGCGTAGAAGAATGGAAGACAGTTAGTGACGTGCCCCAACTAGAAGGAAGTAATCCTGAGAAAACTCTTCCTAGTTTTCTCTTTTTCTCCAGCCCAACCTGCAAAAAAACAGAACAGAGCCGCAGTAGTTTGTAGATTCATCTGGCTTTTCCCTCTCGGAGACTCTCAATGTATGCAGTTGTGGCTGGGACCAATTCATCACCGTCACCCTTTGAAAAAACATGCCTGCAGAAGGTTATGTCCTTTCTTTCCCTTGGCCAAGCAGGGTCTTGGAAAGAATTTTTTTCTTCAGCCAGCATGTGTAGATTGCAGATGAAAACTGGCTTATTCTCCACTGGCAGAAGACTTCAGAGTAAGATAGCCTTCAGGGGCAGAAAACTGAAAGACAAAGACTGACTCTGTGAGAACACTTGTTCTTTTCTGCCATTTAAAAAAAAAAAAAAAACAGATGATGTTATATCATACAGAACGACCAGGATTAGCTAGCAGATACTTAAATGTAGATCATTTCGCCTTCTGCAGCATGGTAGTCTTAAAGATAAGAAAAGATGACCAAGATCAGAATTAAAAAAAAAAAAAAAGTCGGCCAAATACATGAAAAGTCCTGTTCAACTGTACCTGGGTAAACTCTACTGCAGCTCTTTTAACCATTTTTTTTCTCTACAGTTTGGCTTTTTTTGACAATTGTGCATGTTTTAAGCTTGCACCTATATCCATATGCAGGAAAACATGAATACAATTATTTAATTGGAATTTAGTTGTAGGACCAAAGATGAGCTATGGGCTAGCAGCATGAACTCGTTAGCCCATGAGATTTTGTGCTGACTTCTGTTACTGCAAGAGAAGATAGGATCTATATCTAGTTTGCTTTTTGGTGGTAGCAGCTATACTTTGATACTATACATTGTCCAGTGTCCTTACATATTGGCTGATCTTTGTGTGACATGTGACAAAGCTATGGTGCTGTCAGGTCACGGAGCAGCATCAAAATGCAAAAATAGTGTTGCTGTGTAACACAAAGGAAAATAAGGTTATGGGCAGACCTGGTAGTCAGATTGTTGTGTTTAAATTTCCCTTCAAAGTTGCATCAGCTGAGACCAGTCTAGGCTCCATGGCCTAGATGAAAATGGCCTTAATGAAAGAGCATAGTTCAAGAGCAGCAAGAGGAAAGAGATGAAAGAAACGTGTTTATTGGAATCATAGAATAATTTTGGTTGGAAGAAACTGCTGGATGTCATCTCATCCAAACACCCACTTGAAACAGGTCCCATTAGGTCAGGTTGCTCAGAGCCTTGATTTTCAAAATTTAACTGGACTCCAAGGGTAGAAAGTTTATAGCCTCTCTGGGCACCTGTTCCAATGTTTGACCATCCTCAGAGTGAAAAAGCGTTTCCTTGTCGCTTCTCATTGTTATTGCTCACTGTTGATCCACATTGGAGTTTGCATCCCATCTGCCTGTGAGAGAGGAGTTTTGGAGAAGACCCTCCCAACCCCACATCAGGGAAGCAGCTTCCTGTGGCTCTGAAGAAATGTGGTGTCACATAGATGCAGTAAATTTGTCAGTGGGGGGAAAAACACGATCTGGTTCACTGAGGATCTACTTGCGCAATGTTTCTCAACCTTTAGTTCATGTTCAGACTTGGGGAGCCTGGCTGCTGACTTGGCTGAATCTCAAAACTCGGAAGAAGGTTAGCTGACAAACTGATGCTCCTGAAAACTACATGTTTTCCTGACATGCTCAAAGACATAACCTAATAAAAAGACACTTCTCACTGCTGGTTTGTGCACATCCTGGAATTTCTTCAAGCCAGTCTGGAGCTGGGTTTGTGGCACTCCATGCTCCAGGATTTTGCCCCAGACTTTAATATTGTTTTCCTTAAGCCATTATAATATGTAAACGGACTCTGCAAATTTTGCTTGTTTTCACAGCTGTTCCTTCCCATCTTCCCACTTCAAACTGTTTGCAAAATCTCATTTTGAGGCAGAATAATGAGGAACCTTGAGTTTCTCATCTGTAAGGATCTCTGAAACATCTCCCTCCCCACTGTAGGTTTGCCTATGGCATTCCAAATTCACAGAGACTTTAAAAATAATTACAAAAAATACAAGGCAAAGAAATAGTTTTGCCCAGTCTCTGTCCCTAACCCACTGAATCCAAGAAGGACTGGACACCAAGAAAACATGTTGAATTTGATGTAGCAGCTGAGCTCAGAGGCACAGAGGTTATTTATTCATCTCGGATCAAGGTCCTAGAAAAGGTCATGCAGCCTTCAGATCAAAAATTCATAATGGATGTAGGAGCTGATTAGAGAAGTATACTTGCATGCTGTGAGGGAAGTCTTGACTGAATTTAAAACTCACTCAGCTAAGCTGATGATGTCTTCCTGAGCAGTGTGAGTAGAGACCTCTTTTGATGAGATTTCTGTAAAGCAGCCTTGTGGATGTCAGAGCAGATACTGCTTGGCACTTACATGTTTGACCCTCGTTGTGTTGAACATGGTGTTTTGTAGGCAGTCACAGAGTGACCATCTCTCCGTCACATAAAATACTTACACAGCTGTGAGGAGTCCCAAGAAGCATGGCTGAAGTAGGAAAGAAAACCTTGGAGTGGTTTGTGTTTTCATTTTTTCCCTAGTCAGACTGTTCTTTGCCAGTTTGAATTCCCCTCTTGCCTTTTGTAAGATTTTTTTACGTCTGAGCATGACTTACGCTGTACAATGTGGTGTTCTGTCCCTGTTCATCTAGGTCCTGTGGTCATATGGTGGTTATAGCCATCAAGATGTGGGGAGGATAAAGCTGCAAAGGGAACAGGGGTGCTGCTGTGTCATAAAGCTGACCTGCGCTTCCTGTGGCAGGTGTGCTGCTGCGTGTTTGTCTTTTTCCTATAGATTTACTCTTTCCAGGAACTCTGTGAATGCTTGAAACACGCATCTTGAAACTGAAAGTATACCTTGGGAAGTCCACTGCTCTTTTCACTCTGAATTTAGGCAGGGGTACCTTCCCAAGTTGCTGGGCTTTTTGATGTTTCAGCTGAAATCTGAGATGCTGTGCTTCTGTCTGAACACTTGTCTATACATTCGAAGCAGCTGCACATCTTAAACAATGGTTTCAGCTATTTTTAGTTGCTCAGTTGTATCGTGGAAAATATGGATTTCAGCTGCTAAGACACTTCTCTGATGTTTTGGTGGGTTTTTTTTGCCCATTAAGGACAGCCAGATTTCTCATCTCTCTTTATTTTAAATGAACGAAAAATTAGCAGGTAGTGCCTGCTTTGATTTTTAGAGATAATGTGAAAACAAATTTTCAGGAACTTTATGCACATTAAGTATGTTTGCCTTTAGAAAGATTGTGATGCTTTGTGTATTCCTGGGTGTCCGATTTCCATGGCACAATTATTTACATCCATGACATCTACCAGAAATGCTATTGAATTTCTCATGGTGATTCTTCTCACTTTTCAGGTTTCTGACATAAAGTATTATAGATCAACTGTGTATTATCTGCAAAGAGCTTGGAATATGTGCTCTTACTGCAAAAATAACCCGCCATAACTTGTGCTTCATTACCTGTATTCTGCCATGCCCACAAGAGGCTTTGCCAGAATCATTAACTGTTCTTTGTAATTATGGATGACCTGGTGTATTTTGGTCCTGTTTCTAGTAGCTTTTAATTTTCCAGTGTCATTAATTTGGGCACCGACATGCTTCATAATGTGCTTCTGTTGTGTAACTTCATTATCTCTTCCTAGGGGCTGAAGATTATCACGCATCTTTAGGAAGGAAAGTGTGTGGAAATTCTTGAGCATTCAAAATATCTTGGGTTTTACTGAGATGTGCTGCACTATGCTAGTAATTCCTTCCATTTTAGTCTGTCTCTTTTCTTCCAGTCTACTCCGTCCGAAAGATGTGCATGTTGGTGCCACTGGCTGTGGCACACGTTAAAGCCGGTCCATAAGATTTGTAAGGAATGCAGCTTGTCCCCTGCCCAGAACTGCACATCTCCAGTCCAGGCTGGGTTGGATTTGGTCTGCTCTCTTAACAGATGTGAAGCGTTGTTACACCTTTGTTCAAGGTAACCCCAGACGGGGAGGCTGCATTCCAGCCTCCGGCACAGGAGATCTTTGTGTCTCGGTCTCTGTCATGCGTTCTCCCAAGTCTTTTCCTAAGTCTCACTGGTAATCCAGTTAGTTTAGCTGTTGGGTTTTTTGGGGTGATCCAAAGAGAGTTGTTCTGAAGGCCTTCCATCTGGAGGACCCTCCTCTGTTAGCCACTGGAGAAGAAATAAGGAAGGCCTGGTAAGACAGCAGATGGAATAGGGTACTACACGCTGCTGCACCTCCTGGCTTTCTTAGCTGGCTCAGTGGCAGAGATCCTTGAATCATAATGTTACAGCAACTTGAAGATCCATGACAGAATTTTGTAAGTGATAAACTGTTTGGTTTGGTTTGTGTTTTTTGTTTGGTTTTGTTTTATTTTTGTACTAGATAACAAGCTCTCCAAATGCTCCACTGAAAGAAGAGCATTAAATTTGCAAATTCAGATGTTTGCTTTAGGGAGTGTTACATCAACTTTGCTCTTTTCTGCACGTGCTTCAGGGTATTTTTGTCACTGTTCAGTTGATACAAAAACTCCTGTTCCATCACACTTGCATTTTCTTATACCTTCTGTTCCCCTTCCTCCCCTCTGGAGAACTGAATAAAAACGTTTATGTAATACACCCTAGGGGTCACTGCCATCCAACCTGTCGTGAGCTCAGATTTAGATATGGAGCAGACTTGTACCTGGTTTCTGATCCAGATAGAAGTGTAGGTGCAGCTTGCAGCAGGCTGGTCCCACCGACCTGGTAGGGGGATCCTGGGCACTGTAGGTTTAATCTCCAGGGAATGTAGTCGCTGGGAAGTATCACCTCATTAGTGAGCCCATACAAATGGAGATTTATTTTTTTCAGAGGTCAGTAATTTATTACTTGTTTTTTCAGAGGGTGTTAATTCAGTCATGTTTGGGAGGAGCTTTCTGCAGAGATCAAAATACAAAGATTTTGCCATGCCACCTTTCAAGCTTTTGGTCCAAATCACAAAACCTCTCAAGCTGTTCGAGGTGTGACCAGAGGCTGTTAACATGGACAAATCACTCCAATTTCCCATGCCTTGTTTCAGAATTAGCTTGGAAAATTTGGGCTGAAGTCATGCCAAAAATCCAAAACGGCAACAAAGTAAGGAAAAAATCTCGCAGCAAACATCCAGCATGGAGAAGATTGCCAAAGCTGGAAACTGTTTGTGCCAAGTTTATAATCAGGCAGCAACAGGGTCTTAGTAGGTAATGTTACCACCCTGCAGCAACCCGTGTGAGAGGCAGGACCTGCGTGATGTGCTGTGTAACGCATGGACCAGACCCGACATTAAAAGGACTAGAGAGCATGATTTGTGGGCATCAGATAAGGCAGTGATGGTGGATAAGACCCATGGTAAATGACTGCACGTTGCAATACTAAATACATCTATAGATAGAGCCTAAGTTGTGTGGACGGGTGTAAATTTCCCCTTCCTGACACGAGCACACAGTGTTTTGTAGCACAGCCAAGGCACCGGCTTGTTTCTAGAGTTTCTTTTATGAAATCTGGAGGGAAGGGGGCGGTTAATGTAATTCTCTCGACATTAATTCTGCCTCATCAATACTTCATGGATTTAATAGATTTTAGAGCTAAAATCATTTGGGAGATTGTTTTATCAGCCAAGCATAGCAGAGGCTGCTGAAGCTAAGTGGAGGACAGAACGCATCAGGGTGTGATATAAGGAACTGCAGTATCCAGAAGATATGATTACTGTGGGGTTTGTTTCTGTCTGCCTTTTGTGAAACTTTACATTAGGCACTAAGTACTTTGCATATAAGCAAGTTACCTCTTCAGTGAGAGCTTGCTATAGGTCTCTAGACACAAGTGTCTGTTTCCACCTCACAGCACAAGCACACTGCTTTAGTTCTTCATCTCTCCTTACATCTCCCTCTTGCTTAAACGCTCCTCTGGCATGGACATAATGAAACTGCATATAAAGGAGCATGAAGAAGAGGAGAGATCTCACTGCAGATTACCAAAGCTGAGTATTTTTGGACATTGAGTTATTTATATTAATCAGTTTGCTAAGCTGAAAGATAAAAGAAAGCCTGGGAAGCAATCCAGAAAAAAAAAAAGAAAAAAAAAAAAAAAGAGAATGGAATTTAAAAAAGACAGTGTGAAGACGATGCATTAGTGAGTGTTTTCAGAAGGCCTGCAGTGCTGTATCACAATACCCATTTCAAAATAAAAGTGAGATGGGTGGATCTCAGGGCCGGTGCTCAGAGGTGGGGGAGATTCCTGCTCGATGTGTCACTCACCATCAGCTGAGGCAGAAAGCTCGGTCACTCTGCGTCATCCTGCAGCATCCCTGCTGCCAACAGCTAGCAGCACTCGTGAGCTCCAAGGGGTCCCACACAGCCTCCGCTGGTCTGGGAAAGCCAGCTCTTCCCAGGACACGTTAGCAGGGAAATCACTGATGGTGGTGCTGAGAGAATAGCCATATTTAGACAATATCCGTGAGCATAAATTCGTAACAAGTTTGTGTTTATGCTGTATCATCCTGAAAACCTCGGAGCTAACAGAGGTTTGTACAGCCTTCTAATAAATAGTATTTTGTCCTTGTGACCTTTATAGCTATACTGTGCCCACAGATAGGAATATATCCAATTGAGTAAGTCATATTACTCCTATTGTTTTTAGGGAAGAGAAAATAATAAAATATTCAACTGTGTAAACGCCATTCCTGCCCAGCCCACTTAGTACTATCAGACAGGGAGAAGTCTGCTTTGAAATTTTCCCTCCAGCAAAAGCTTGAAAAGCCTTGAAGATTGTGTGCATCCTTGATCATGTCATGCAGCATCAGTAGTGAGAAATACAAAATCTAGTAGCTCAGTCTGCTAGGGTTTTGAATGCTGTTGTGAGTGTTGAGAATCCTGCCTTTCTGCTATTACAAGCTGGTATCTAATCCTGTAACAATTTTTCGGACCATGTTGACTTACTGACATAGGTTTTGTATTTTTTTTAATCTAACTGTATTTCTTGTTGTATTTTACTTTGTGCAAAAATCATGACAACCCAAAGCAAGTGGCTTTATGGGTTAAAGGATGAAAATACAAGTGGCATGAGACTTTTTAGATTCTTTACACAATTACTAGTTAAAAAGCATGCGTGTATCTTAGATAAGGTCTGAAATATTACCTGCTTTGGTCCTTGGTTAACAAATTTTCCAATCAGTGCAGTTAAGATGCCAGTTAGACAGAAGATGGAGTGGAAAGAGACTTCCACTGCATACTTTGTAAACGTGAGTTCAGGTCATTTCTTTTCCTCTTTTGTTGCTTATCAAAAGTTAAAAGTTTGTCATTTTTTCAGTGGGAACTTACACCAAATTACAGTACAATATGCTTTAAGCTAGTGGTTACGTCAGTGTACCAGCACTCATTGCTGCTGGGTGCTCGTTCTGGTTATCTGTAATTGGACCAAATCATCAGTTTAGGAAAGTCCTCGTTTAGCTATTATATTTGTTGCTTGTGTATGACACTTAGGAGTTGTCCATTTTTCCCCCACAGCTAATTCCACATTATTAGGGCACTACTCTCTGCATGCCGTTTACTGTCAAAACATAATCTCTTTATCCCCCTTTTCTTCCCAGTTACATCACTTGATGAGCTTAGACAATTATGTGTCTTTATTCTTCTAAGACGGAGGCTGATAGAAGGTCCACAAAACTCTGCTCTCTCTATAGAGCAGGATATCTGCAAATACATCTGTAGACATATACAAAATGTAGGAACTGACAGCTGAGAGATCCTGTAGACTTCTCATTGTTTTCTACCATGGTGATCATGCCAAATCTGTTAAAACATAGAGAAACAAATCTGTATATGAATGAAGTGACTTTTTTTCATTGTCTGGGAAGACCAAGCAACATCCACAGTCCTATTTTTAAGACATCCTCTATGACCACCTTGGTATGTGCTAAGTATCTTTGCAAGAGCCCAAGATTGTTACATTTGCTTTTTAATAAGTGTTGCTCTTGAGTTTTGCCCTCTGACTGACTATAATTACATAGGGAGGCTTAGTTCGAGTCTAACCACCAGTTTTCCTGTATGTCATTAGACGTTGTTAGGGGATCAGCATGCACAGTTGTAAATGACAGTATCCATCTTCCTCTAATCCTTTTTTGGATTAGACTGTTTATAAGGCAAGTGTTTCAGAAGAGAGAGTTGAAAAAGCAGAAGGAAAGCTTGTGTTGAATCAGGGGCTGCTTGCAGCAACATTTTGATGACTATTTGAATTGAAAGCACCTTGAAGACACAAGCCCCATTGCTATAGTGTAACAGAATTCCTGCATGTTAACACTAAAGTACTCATCATTTCTGTATTAGTGTGGCATGTGCCCTCCACATGTGTGTCACCCCCTGCATGTGGTGTAGATGTTATGCAGAAGCAGTTATTTGCAGAAACTTGCCTGACTATTATCAATAGGAGTGAATCCTGCACATCACTGCGGCTTGTGGCTTAGTCTGAGCAGTTTCACGTGGCTCATGCTCAGTAACAGATGTAGCACCCTGCCTGTAACCTCTCTTACAGCAGCGTCCAAAAGGGCTACATGTTGCATGATATGCAGAGAACATCCCGCCTTGAAGACATCTCAGCAGACAAGAGCTGGGCAGGGCTCTGAGACAAGAGGGCTCAGCTTCCAGGCAGAGATGAAAGCCCTCAGCTGTGCACGGTTGGGTGTGCTTGGGAAGAGCTCACACGAAGAAGTTTTTGTTACTTTGCCTTTCCCATCTGGGTTAGGTCCCCAGAATTACAGCTGCTTTTACCCATGCTTTTATGCAAGTGAGATTCGGGTGAATTTATGTGAGAATTCAGTTTTAAATTCTGGGGGAAACATGAACTGTTAATCTCATGTTACCAGACCACTTTTACTGCACCTTTAAGATTCCAGAAATCAAAAGAAAAGTATGTTTTCCCTTTGAGGCATATATTTGAGGCATCATTGAAAGTCACATGTGCCGCAGGGGACTTATAAAAAAGCACGGTGGTTTCTGTTGCTGTATTAAATATTTCCCTAGCTGTACTTCTGATTAAAGAAATAAATTCCTAAGCCATGACTTTTAACCACCTCTTCTTCTCTAGGAAAACTCTTCATAAACACAGTGAGAGACCAGTACCAGGCCAGGCCACCATCCTGCTTCAGCAGGAGCTGTAACAGTGCTGCTGTGTAGAGAATTTTTATGTTGCTGTTGCTTCACTTCCACTGTAACTAGCAATTCTCATGGTATTTTTTTTTCCTAGAATATTTCTCTTCTTTTAGAGGATGCCCATGAATATATGCAATGTCTTGCTCTCTTCTTTTTCTTTTGTATCTCTTATGTCTGGGATAAATTCCAGGAGCTTTATGGTGTAGCTTTAGGCTCTTCTGGGTTGGAGATGCTTCTACATGTCACCCAGACAAGAACTCTCCTTATTTAAAAAAAAAAACAAAAAAAAAAAAACCACAGAAAACTCTTTTCAGTTCAGTGGAGAAGGAGGAGGAGGAAGGTGCCCTGGGCACAGCTGGCGGTTAGTTGTATAGTTTCTTCAGGTTGATAACCAGCTCTGATAGAAATCTGCTCTTTGATGGACAGTTCTCTAATGATACTGGACAGGGAGAGCAACAAATTTAATATGCTCTGCAAGTCAGGGTTGGGTGAAGCACCAGAAAACTCTGAAAGTCTGAGATAAATCCCCTTGGAGCTTGCTTTGTCTGCTCACGCCTTTCCCTTTCTGGTATTTAACCAAGTTTGAATCCAGGTCATCTGTCCTAGGCTAATCTATGTCAGTGGAGTGGTGGAGTGTGAAGGGAGCTTTTTCTTTCTCTCTCTCTCACCCAGAACACGTAAGTAAATGAGCAGGCGGTACCGAAGCTGAAATTGTGGCAGTCCGCACAACGTGTCGAAGTAGCTGTGGGTATAACAGCACCAACAGAAATCTGTTCTTGGTCAGTCTGGCAAAACATAGGCTATCAAGTGATTCATCAGATGTACTTTTGCAGTTATTCGGCAGGTAATGCTGTACATTTGCTGTGTTAATAAGCTTGACTGTAGCTTAAAAAGGTCCAGCAATCTCCAATTAAACTTCTGTAATTTACAGAAGTAATTCTTTCTGATGTTGCGTGCTGTTTCTCTGCAAGGATCCAGAAATATCCAAGTCATGACAATCCATTCATTACATTTTATAGATGTTGCTCATCTCATGCTTAAAAAAAATTTGAAAAATAGAATTCTTTAATGGAGCCCAGTTGAATCTTTTGCAAAGGATTTTAAAGTGTCAGATATGGCTTGCAAATAGCAGAGACTGGTGCTGCAGATTATGTAAATCTGTATGACATCACCAGTGGATAATTTAAAAACCCCACTTATTATGTAAATGTATTCAGTAACCAATAAGGTTATGTATGTGAGAAATCATACTTTTGTGCGCTTTAAGTCATCTCACCTGCGTTATGTTTGTTCTCGGTGGAATACAGTATCTGATTATGACTTGGAATCTCTCCAGAGAGCTCATCTCCAAATTGCTGCTGTGATTTACAGGAACAGCCTTATGAAGCTTCTTGAACCTTACAGAGCTTCCTGCTTCTTTGTTCGTCTTTTTAGGTCTAACATAGTTTTAAATACTTCTTAGTGATTAGATTAGGCACAGGCAATTTCCTTTTAAAATTGCCTGAGCAGGTCCTTTGGTAAACGGTAATAACTTTGTTGTGGCTCAATAGGGTTTGGCAAGATAATTAAAATGGACTTCAGTGCTGCAAATAGGTATGCAGTAAAACTCTTCAGATCTGCTCAGGGCTTCAGTGGGTTTCCATGTACATAGGTTCAATTGTGATCATATGTGTCTTCTATTTATGGTTTTGCAATCTGTACATTATTTGCTCTGGAAAATCATAGTTTATAAGTACATTGAATGATAAAACACTTGTATCTCTTACCCCATAACAGCTTGAACATTAGATGGATTCATGTTGATTTGTGCCATCTCTTCCTTAGGTGTTTATGTTAAAACTATTTTAATCCCTGAATGTTGAGGATTTTTTAAGACAGAGTAAAGAGAGAAGAGTTAAAGATTTCACACAAGTCAAGAATCACCTTATGAGGATCTTTCCAAATAAGCCTGAGATTTGTACAAAATTGACTACCGCTTTTTCATGCAGGGCCCATATTGATTTTGTGCTGCATGACGCATCCTACTAGGTCTTTGTGCAAAATAAACCACACTAACCTCCTGACCCTTCCCCTGACAACCTCGTCATTTTCCAGCTGACTGTGCCTGGTCCCCCTGCAGCTATTGCCATAAACACAAATGTACCTTTCAAAATAATTTCTTGAGCTTTTTCTCTTCATTTCAGAGAGCACAGAGAAAGTAGAGTGTCCCTGTCCACACACAGGCATACCCATGCATTTCCAGCCAGTAGTCAGATTGCTAAAAAAAAATACCCGTGGGTAATTAGCACTGTGTGTATAGTTAATCGATTTCAAATTAAATGCCACCGGCACTGGCAAAAGGTCATACTAGGTTTTGTTACGGCTTTGAGAAACTCCCTCGTTTAGTGTGAGCTGTCTCTGGGAGTGGATATTGTCTTTGTATGCTGCCTGTGACAAAAGAGGAGCAAGGACTGCAGTTTTTGCAAATGCTGCTGTAAATTATATTATTGTGTTTTAATTTATATCATGGTTTTGCTGTGTTGGTTTTAAACAAGTAGCCCTTCAACGTGAGGAGGCAGACATATCTTCTTAAGCACAGAAAGAGGAGCTGGCATGCCAGCAGTCTGTTGGGCAAGGATAGGATAGGAGCCTCATCGCTGCCTTCCTAGTCCTCCGTTCTCATTATTAGACAATTCTGCCTGCTAGGCAGACAGATTACTTCATATTTTCATTCATTAATGATTTATCGGACAGCTCCTCCCCTACAGGCTCATCTCTCCCATCAGACGCGCAGCCCACACGCAAGCAGCAGCGCGCAGCTGCCAGCTGGCACAGGCAGGTGAAGCGCACGAGATGCTGGCGCCTGGGGCTCCTGCTGCCCTGTCTTTCCTTCCTTCCTTCCTTCCTTCCTTCCTGGCCGCCCCGCCTCACCTGCACGCTCCTTGCTCTCTTCCATCGTGCTCAGTCCACGAAACCTCCGTGTGTCCTCTTCTCCCATCCCATCGCTCCCAGCTGTTTGCTGAACGTGCTTTCACTATCTGTAATTAAAAAAAAAAAAAAGAGAGTGAGAGTGAGAGAGATGAGGTGACCCCACATATAAAGTGGCAGAGCTTGTGCTTTTGTTATGGAAATACTTGGTGGCCTCTTTCAGAGCAGTGTGCATTTTGGTGGCGACTGACATTTATTTCCAGGTAGAATTAGTTGAGAAGAGGGAGTGCTGGGGAGAAAATGAAAGAGCTTTGTCTGTGAACAGGAAGGTGTGGGTTGGCTTTAATTTCAGGTTTTGCTATCAGGTTCTTGGCACAACAGATCTTTTGAAATCCTTTTCCAGTTGTCTGTGTGAGAGAGTGATTTTTATCACATCACTAAAGATTAACTCTACTCTTGCTCTCCTTTCTGCTCTCAGAAATCAGTTGTGTGCTGAGGCCTGGGAAGGGGAGTCCAGATGAAATCCCATGATGAAAGGGAAGGAGTCAGAATTGCTTGTGACTGGGTACAACAGGGGAACAAGGGTTGCAGAACAGGAGAAAAAAGTATAACCTCGGAGAGAAGAAGGAATAAATGAAACTCCCTTGAGTCTTTTATACAGGAATGTGCAAGTCTTCATTGACTCTTGGCAAATGGCGATCGATAACTGGATTTCTCTTCCCTCTCCCAAACCTGCCCAGCATCTGCAGAAAGGACAGGTGACAGGAATAATAAATCTCATTATTTTAGCAGGCTACAATGGAAATTATGGATTAAAGGTGCTATGGGCACCTCAGCAGGGAGAAACTGACTGTTCCTAGGATGCCTAAAATATCTTTTCACCCTCACTGTTTTCAAGAACTTCCTCAGTTGTTCGGGCCCCTCCATGTACCCTTTGGAACAACACTTTAGGTAAATCAGCATAAAAGGTGTCAGACTGGTTGAAAAGCTTCATTGCTCCTACTGCTTCAGGACAGCCTGAACCTGACAGTGAGCGAGCTCAGGCTGTGGGGTGAGCCTGGGTCTAAATCAGACTGGATTCTCTCTGCTCTGTGTCTCCGAGCTGGAGCTTTACACTGCTGTTTTAAGGAGAGAGCTAGCAGGGGAAGGGAATTCAGGCTGCCACACATAGTGGGTTAGCTGTTCTGTTGTATGCTGCAAGACTAATCAATTTGAATGCCTTTGGCTCCGGAGGGGAGAGAGGTGGGTGAGAACAGTAGGCATTTGTGTTCCAGACAGCCAGGTGTCTGCACAACCAGTGTGAGCTCTGACAGAGAAGAGGCTCCTGCTGCTCCTCGGTGGCCTCCCTGTTCCAGCCAGGGCAGGCTACGAGGCTCCCCTGAGGCCGAGTGGGAGGCCTTGGTGCTCGCACAGGCCGAGACAAGAGGTCGTTGTGTGGTGGCTCAGGACAGCACAGGGGGAAACCAAGAACAAAACTGCAAGTAACTTATTTCAAGGGTAGATTGTGAGCAGAGCAGGGACTTGGGGTGCAGATCTTACATGTCCCCAGGCCAAGGGCACAGCCCGTCAGTTCCAGCATGACTGGTTCATCCCAGATCCATGGATGAGGACAGCACTTGAGCTAGAGAAAGCACTTCCAAGCATAGCAGGTGTGTCAAAACTTCTTCCAGCCCTCTCTGCAAACTGTCAAACAGCACATCAACAGAACTAAGGCCTTGTTTTGCACCGGGAGGTTGCCATCAGTAAAGCCAAGGGTATGTTTACAGCACCCTGACTACTTCATAACAATTCCCTGCACAGGGAGCACATTACCTCACACATAGCGTGCATTAAGTGTACAAGAAGTTGGTGTAGCATAAAGAGCCTGCACTGAATTTCCACCTAGTGCTAACTGCCTGTGGTAAACCACTGTTCACCAAGCAGTTGTTTGTTTTTTTCTTTGCATCTCTTAGCTTTACCACTCAAATTAGAACACAGGTTCTAAAAAAGCAGGAATTTGAACCGTGCCATTTCATTGCAAAATATGTGCTGCGCTTTTGTTATGTTACTGAATTGCTGCATTTGTCTCTACTTTCCTAGCAGGAAGGAGAGAAGGATGTTACTAAGTGCAGCAGATCTGTGTATGACCTGACAGAATCACAAAATCACGGGGGTTAGAAAGGACCTCTGGAGATCATCTAGTCCACCCCCCTGCTCAAAGCAGGGTCAGCTTAAAGTTGGTATCTCAGAGCCATGTCCAGTTGGGTTTGAATATCTCCAGCAGTAGAGAATCCACAGCCTCTCTGTGCAACCTGTTCCAGTGTTCAGCACCCTCACAGTGGAAAAGTTTTTTTTCTTATGTTTAAATGACATTTCCTGTATTTTACTTTGTGCCCATTGCCTCTTTCTCTGTCACTGGGCACCACTGAGATGTCTTGCCTTGTCTTCTTTGCTGCCTCTTGTCAGGGGCTTATAAACATTGATCAGATCCCCCTGAGCCTTCTCTTCTCTAGGCTAAATGGTCTCAGCTCTCTCAGCCTTTCTTCATATGACAGATGCTTCAATCTCTTAACTATCTTTGTCGCCCTTGGCTGGACTCACTCCAATAAGTCCATGTGTGTTCTGTACTGGGAAGCCCCAAATTGGAGACAGCACTCCGTAAGTGTCTCAGCAGTGCTAAGTAAGGGGGAAGAATCACCTCCCTTGACCTGCTGGAAATGTGCTTTTTAATGCAGTCTAGGATGCTGTTAGCCATCTTTGCTGTAAGGGAGCACTACTGGCTTACGTTCAACTTACTGTCCACTGGGACACCCATATTTTCTCCTGCTTTCTAGCTGGTCAGCCCTCAATATGTACTCCCCAGCATAGGGTTATTTGCCCCCAAGCACAGGACTTTGCATTTCACTTTGTTGAACTCCATGAGTTTCCTGTTGGCTTATTTCTCCAGCCTGCCAAGGTACTTGTGAATGGCAGCACAACCATCTCATGTACCAACTACTCCCAAAATTTCTGAGGATGCACACTCTGCCATTATCTAGATCATCAATGAAGACATTAAAAAGTATTGGCCCCAGTATCAACTTCTGGGGTACTCCACTAATGCCCCATTCAGCAGCAGGCCCATGTTTTCCCTAGTCTTCCTTCTGCTGCTGATACACCTATAGAAAACCTTCTTGCTCCTTTTCACATCTCTTACTGGATTCGGCTCCTTTGGCTTTCCTAACCCCATCTGACCCCATTTCCATCTCTTGTACGCTTCCATTTTATGCTTGACTTTAGTCAGGAGCTCCTTGTTCATCCCCTGTGGGTCTCCTGCTGCCATTGCTTGGCTTCCTGCATATTGAGATGGAGCACTGTGGAGCTTGCAGGAGGTGATCCTTAAAAATCAACCAGCTCTCCTGGACTCATGTTTTCTCCAGGGCTGTATCCCATGCAATTCTTCTAAGCATATTCCTGCAGACTCCAAACTCTGCTCTCCCGATGTCCGGAGTTGTGATCCACCTCTTTGCAAAAAGGCCATCCACCATCTCATGGTCACTGCAGCCAATACTGCCTCTGACCTTCACATCTCATGGTCCTTGTTTGTAAGCATAAGGTCCAGCACAGCATTTCCCGTTGTTGGCTCCTCAGTCACCTGTGTTAGGAAGTTACCATCAGTGCACTTCAGGGATCTCTCCTGGATTGCTTGAGCCCTGCTGATTCGTGTTGCTGTTCTCAGCCTTTTCTCATGTTAAAAGCAGGCTGCTATTTCTCTGTGCAAACTACTTGATCATTTTACATGATTAAACTTTTGAACCCCATCCTGAAATGATGTCCTGTGGAGAGCAGTTCGCAAAAGAAGGCTATGTGAGGCTTGCACCAAAGTGCAACATGTAACCCACCTAACGTATTGGGTTTTATTTCCACCTCTTTTCTCACGCTTAAATGTAAAATAAGCATTATACTGTAGGAACCAGGCAAAGGCTAATTTGCCTCATTTGAATGTGAAAAGGAGCCCACATCCTTCCTGTGCCCTGCAAAGAATGCAAAAAGACTTTACAGAGAAAACAGATGTACTAATATGTATCACTTGTGGGGGGCAGGGGGAATCAGGGTGCTGCCACTAAAGCAGTGCTGAGCTTGCAAGGAAACAAAAGAGCCAGCATACAAAATATAGTGCTGGGAAGCTGACAAAGTTGGGACTGTTCTCTTTCACTTACATTTATGCTCCTGGCATCTAAAAAACCGCTCTGAAAAATATATACAAAAGAAAACATGTAGCCTCATTCTTCACGCTCAAGAAAACCTGCACTGAAGACGCTTAGAGTGCTCAAATGCAAACAAAAACCAGAAGCTCCAGCCCATCCTTAGAGAAATCTTCTGAATTTCAGGGACAATATTGCCTTGCCAGAAGAGTACACGACTCACATTGTAAATGAAGCAAACATAACTTTTTGAAGTGTCCATTGATTTTATTTATATTTTGAACTCCCCTACCTCTCTAACACACAAATATGAAAGAGTTAGTGCTGTCAGCTCTCCAAAAATACAGGATGTAGTGGGGATGGTTTTAATGGCTTAGAAAAGCATGGAAGATAGACAACAAACGAACTCTGGATATTATTTCTACAGCTGTACAACCCACTTCAGAACACCGTCTTTTCCTGACCAATCTGTTTATCCCTTTTCAAGTACTTCAGTAACGAGCAGTCAGCACTGATCGGTCAGCTTGTGAATCTGCTGATGCTCAAAACTCCCAAAATTCGCTAGTCTGTCTGATGCAGATTTGGCCCAGAAGCATTACAGAGTCTCTTGCCAATGATTAGCTTGCAGACAGGAGGCAGTTGCATGTGGCCATTTATAATTTATAATATACGTCTATTGGTGGTCGCAGTAATAAAGGGGATATCTATAGGATAATGCCTGAAGGTTTCTTCTTAAAAGGCTACCTCAGACTTCCTAAATTAATAACTGGTTTTGTGAAAGCAAAGAAGTGAAATGGAACAATTAGTCTGGTTTATTTTTTTTTAGCAGTGGCATTTGGGGAACACCCATGGATGGGTGCAATGCTTTATGAAGGCATTGTGCTGTTCTCCCTAAATGTAGCATAACTGCCATTGTCCTACAACCTGGAATACTAGGGCTCAGGACCATAAGACAGACCCTTCAACACTGACGCTTCCTCCTTGACATACTGTTTGCATCTTCAGGAAATGTTCTTAATTCACAGGAGTTTAAAAACTATAGCATTGAAGCAAAAATTAACATGCACGGATGTGAAAGGCTCAATAACCTTGAAAAGAGAAATTTTAAGCCCACTTACCCAAATCACTTACACGAATGTGAATGCAATACAACAGCTTGAGATGTTTGAACATGGTTTACCTGCAGGCTTGTTTTGTAGGATCAGGCTAAATAAAATCTTGGCCTTGAACTAATATCTGTGTTTTGGAACAAACATCTCAATGCAGCACGCTGCAGAAGGAAGGAAGCAGAATAGAAGTTAGATCACTTTCCTTTCCTGCATTATTTCTTGTAAGTGTAGTCTTCTTACATATGGAATAAACATTTCCTGTTGTAAAAATATTGTAACAGCCTGCAGTAGCCAAATAACTGATAAACCACTGTCGCTGGAAACTGGAAGTCAATTAGACTAGCATGCTTAGGGAGGAGTGTTCGAAGCGTGCAGATGATCAGCAATCCAGTGCTCTATACTACCTGATAATTTCTGTGATTGTCAGCAACTGCAGCTTTGCAATATGGAAGAAATTATAAACCTTGACTCGTCATGCAAATGACAGTGTAATGATAAGGGTGCATTTGGTTCCTGCTTTTTGTTTCATATCATCTATGCAGCTAGACAAAATCATATGGGTATCTTATCCTCTTTATTTCATGTGCTTTAGTTCTACGGTGCAGATACTTTATTTGTCTCTGTCTAGAGTAATACTGGTTTGTAACACCACTCCTCAAGTTGTCTGACAGCACTATTAAATCCTAGCTGTGCTAACCACCCTGTCATTGTACGGTGATAGCAGCCATAGAGGTGGGAGTCCAATTTAATACTAGTAAACTTTTATTTTGGTTAAAGCCCTCTCCTCATTCCTAGTATTTGAAAAATGTTTCAATCATGCTTTCGTATCCTGTACAGATGCATTAAAAATGTAACAAAACAGCATGAGAAATTCAAGGAATTCCTTAGGATGTCCAGTCTTATTTTTGATCAGCCTTTGACTCTCTGGAGCAGTGATTCCAAAGTTTTCTTTCTTGAAGGTTGCACAAGGGGCAGAACACCATACACTACAGTGACTAAAGTGTTGGATAATTCCTGATGATTGGTGGTCTTAAAACCCAAATTCCCTGGATATCAAAACACTCACATAGGTCCCAATATGCCCGAAAAGGCCCTGCAGCCTCTGATGATCAGGCAAACTGTGGACCACACTTTGTGACCATATTATGGGAGCAGGTCCCATAAAGGATGGGAGATGAAGGACAGGAGTTTGGTTTTTTATTTCTGCAGAGGTGGTTTGATATTCTGGATCAAGTAGGTTAGTGGCTGTAACACGTGATCGCTCATCTCTCAGAGACCCTGCTTCTTATGGATGTTCAAAACAATAATTGTTATCTCTCCATCATGGTCACATAGCAGATGCAGACTTTTATTGTGATAGAGTGACCCACACAAGTAGCTGCAGAAAAGGGAAGTGAGAATCAATTTCTTCACAAGACTTTCTCCTTGGAAGTACTCTAGGTACACAGAAAGGGGAAGCCCTGAGGATCTCATCTGGTTTTTGCGTGATACCATTACAGGCAATCTGTCTGGATGGACTGATGGGGAGCTGGAGGAATGGGAGAAAAGGAAAATTGTGAGTAGGAAAGGTGGAAACCTTTTTTAGGAAAGGAGGTAAAAGTGGGAGGAGGGAATCAGCTTGGGGTTTGCTTGTTTGCTCTGTATTCATTGTACTAAGCTGAGGGAAGAGCCATGTTCAACTCTGGTATTTTCCCTTATGAGTTCCAAAGGACTGTACTGCAGCTGTATGTTCTTCTCTCTTTTCCTTTCATACAGAAATTATTTCAGGAGCAACTGCAACCAGATAAAAAAAAAAAATCTGTAGTCTTTTATTCTCAGGATAGTCACCATGGCTTCCTTGATCTGGTTTCTTACCATAATTCATCTTTCCCTTGGAAAAAAATATCCCCAGCTTCCATTCTTGCAGCCCCTGTGCAGAAAAATAAGCATTGCCTCAATGTTCTTTGACATCAAGCTATGCAGCCTGAAAGCTGCTAAACCTTGGGCATTTAAATGAGTGGCAGGGCAGAAGTGTGTCATCCTGACCATAGTGTTGAAATTAGGTCCATGCACTCCCCTAAATTTTAGAAGAAGGGGAGAAAGGGAAGAAGAGCAGTTTGCTTTAAGGCGAGGGAACTGTGTTAGTAAGTCTTTTGAATGTACTTGGCCATAAAGGACTGAATTATGCTGTTCCTGGGGTTTTAGATGAATATCCTCTATGGAACAGATGTTTCGTGTGTGTTATATGCAAAGAGCAAATTATATATACAACTCATGTAAATTTAAACTATAAATCAAATGCTGTGTATATATCTAAATGATACTTTGGAAGTGTTTGTCTTAGTTCTCCGTTTCTTAGACAACATATATTAGTTTTGCTGCTCAGAGGTGAGCATGTGTTTGGCTAGGTTTTGGGTAGTGCTGTTTTCTCTTATTGTTTTCTTCAGTGAGGAGAGGAGACCTGGTAAAGCCCTTTTCTAGACTCCGTTTACATCAGCACATTCGATCTGCCTGCGTCCAAAAGAATTATGTCAAAGCAATTGCCTGCATTTGTTTCTTAGCGTGTTCTCCGGCAGCGCTGGCGCTTGAGGATCAAACTGGAATACATTAAACTGGAATTGGGGCAGAAACTGCAGCCAGCCTCAGGTCAATGATGCCTCTTGAGATTTGCGAAAGTGACACTTCTGGGGTTCATTGCATTAACTTCCATAGCACTGCTGTGTCTGCTCTGGGTGAGTTACGGAGGCGGATGGTTAGTCTCACATTCTCCCATTTAATTCTCTCTCTCTGTGTCTGGCGTAAAAGGACAAGCCGAGGATTGACTTGTTTTTTAATATTTCAAAAAGTTTTTTTTTTTTAATCCATATGGTAAAGCTATTTTCTTCTATGTAGTGTCTACACATTTATGCTTAGGAAATTGCCACAATTAATCTGCCCTTTGAAATTATTTTGTGGGTTCTAGCTATGTGATCTTTGTAGTCTAAGTGGAAGAATAGTGCATCTTTTCTCATAAGCAAGCCTTTAGAAGGCTTAAAAATATACTCGCACACATGCTTAACAGGACATCCTAATGCTGTAGGATGTAGATGGGATTGTGCCAGAGGGAGGGGGAGAAAGATGCATCCAGGAGGACAGCAAGTATTAAGATATAAAAATGCACTATTCAAACTGTACTTTATCAGGCTCTGATTCATATTCTATTAGTAGCTCAGAAACCTTGGTCTTGATCAACTTTTCCAAAACCTTTTCTTTTTTAGTGAATAAAGAGTTGCTGATCACACACTTTTGAGCCTTGAGATCTGTTGAGAGAAATACCAGGTATAGCAGAGACCATTAGGTGTTGGCATGTGTGTAAATGCATATGCATATATATTACACATTACATATGTGTTATACTCGGACAGGCCTTTTTACTCCCTAAAATTTTCACGAGCTTTCTTGCTTTAGTTTGCTCTGCAGAAGTTCTGTGTTATGATCAGTTTACTGAAGATGGGATGCTGCTTCTGTGTCTGTAACCTAGTAGCACGATTTTACTATGCAGTGAATGCTGTGTTTTAGCAGGCATCACTTAGTAAAAGGGACTGAAAGTTTGGAAAACACATTCTTTTCCCACCTGTTGAACAGAAAAATGTCCGTAGAATCATGAATAATTAACTATAATGAAATGTTTGTATGAAATAAAGCCTTTTAAATCTCCAGAGCAGCATATGTGAACCAAGACTGAGCTCAAGTAATTGAGATTTTATCAGTTTTGTTTACAGAATTTACTTTGCAGCCTTCAGTCATAAGTGGGTTCATTCCAGAAGCTTAAAATGAGCTGATGCCAGCAACTGGCACAGATCAAACACTCCCCAGCCTTTGCCACTCCTACACATCGATGGGATTCATATTTCTGGCTAAAGGCCTGGGTGAAGACGGACAGCGTGGACAAGAACCTTGTACTGTGTCCTTAAAAACCACCAAACATAAATACTGTCAGCCTGTGGCATGAAGCAAATTCAGCAGCCAGTGCCCTCCACAGAGCACGCAGTCCTTGGGAGCCCGCCTGCCAGCATCCAGCCTGGGGACGCAGAGCCAGCAGCTTTCTTGGCAGCACCCAGGTCCCTCGGCAGGGCGGTGGGAAAGGAGAGGAGGGGTGGGCGTCCCGAGGGACTGGGGAGGTGCCTGCTGGGGCCCTGCTCGCACCCGCTGACCCCGCTCAGAGGCACTAGCTTGCTTTGCTGAAGAAGGTAGCTAGTCCCTAGGTTCATCCCGAAAGGGTGAAGGTCGCCTTCTGTGGGATCCTGCGGCAGGATCTGTCTGTCTGTCGGTAGCAGACAGCAGACCAAGTGGCTCGCTGAAACAAGGGCTCACAGGTACTGTCTCAGTGACAGAGCTGTCACAACCCCATTTCCAAAAAGTTGTTTCCTTGTCGTCTCAGTGTCAGGAGCTTTGTACGGTTAGGTTCTGTGCGGAGCCAAGTGGCGGCAATTCAGGGATGTCTGTCTGCAGATGCTATGACAGACAGTTGACTGCCATCCGTACTGAGGTGGCACCTCAGCCCCGAGAGGCTGAGGTATCCCCTGGAGTCATTTGGTGTGCCATGAGCAGGACGGCTGCCAGGATTACTGACAGGAAGAGGAGCGAGTGTTTTTTAGTGGAAACACCAGACACTGTCTGATGCTGTGATCGCTCATCTGGCCTCCGATGTTTTGCAGGCAGTAGATCTCATCTGAAAGAGCTCCTAATAACCAAAGCTGAATGGGTATGCATCCTTTTTAAATGAAGCATGATCATCTTCACAACTTTGCAGAGACGGACAGTACATCACAATGTGTGGTGCAAAGGGTTAATTAGTGGTTAATTACCCATAACTGATCATTACTTTAAAAAACATGCCTCTTTGCAGTCTGGATTGGATAAGTTTCTAGTTCCAATGAGTTTCCACTTTTGCTAGATTAGAACCCACAGTTATCAAATTTATTTCCCACATGAATACTGCTATACTGTGAACAAAATAACAAAATTTCCTTTAAGCTTTTTGTTTATAACAAAGCCTTCTGCTCCTCAGTGTTTTCAGTTCTTTAATCCCTCTCCCCTGGACATTCTTCATTTTTTTCAACACTTTATTTGAAAAATGGAGCAGCAGAACCTGATACATTATTCAAGTAGCAGAGGAACAAGAGCCAAATACAGAGTTACTATAACCTACCTACTCATCTTTTGATTTTCATTTGTTTGTACAGCTGAGGCTCGCATTAGCCCTTTTGGCCACAGCCTTGCATTGGGAATTCATGTTGAGCTGATTGCCTGCCAGGACGCCTGGTCTCATATTCAGTCTCTGCTTTGGAGGATAGAGTCCTCTCTCTCCCTCTCATCCTGTAAGTATGGCCTGTATTCTTTATTCTAATGCAGTGGTTTTACGCTTGGCTGTATTAACACCCAAACTAGTTGCTTCCTTCTTTCTACAGTTCCCACTTGCTCTGTCTCAGACTTGTCCTTTTGTTGTTCGTTTTTTTGCTGTCCCCACTCTTGTTATCTAACCATAATGACTTAACTTTAATCCGTGTCTCTGATAAGGCTATTAAATAGCAAAGGGATGATCACCAGTTCCTGTGGGAACCCAACAGGAACCCATCTGTTCATTAATAAATAGTTTCTGGTTTAATGTTACACTTGGACTTAATTTATCAACTTTTCAATACATTTAATATGATTTGGGGACTCAGAAGTGACTTCAGTATAAAATATGTTTGAGTTTTTTGCATGACCTCATGTAGTACTCTCCATATATAGAGTCCTGCTCTCCACGAATGGATGGAGCACAGTCCACATGGACTTCAAAGCATTCCGTTGCTCGATAAAGATGTTCTACAGACTAAGTCAAATGACTTAGGCTTGTAATACTGTCAACAACACTGCCTTCATCAAGTGAACTTGTAATATTTGCAAGAAATGATATCAGGTTACTTTGATACTGCCTGTTTTTCTTAAAACCAAGTTGATTGACTTTAATTATAGAGCTTTTAAAAAATATATATTAATCCAGTCCTGTGCTGGTTGTTCTAACCTATGCAAAATACTGGGAACTAAGCCAACTGGCCTGTAATTGATTTTTACCCTTCTTAAGCACTGACCCAACATGAGCCTTCTTCCTGCCCCTGCTACATTCCCAGTAGCCCAGAACTGCTTCAGAAGCAGCAGCAGTAGCTCAAAGGCTAGCTATTTGAAAGCTTCTGAGACAAGTTTATGTCTACCAACTAATATGAAACAGCTAGAATCTTGTATCCACTGCTTAACATCCTCTCCAGGTGGTACTGTGTTGGGAAGTTATTTCATCGTGATCAGAAACTGAACACCTGCCTTTTACTTGTGCACTAATCAGAAATATTTCCTAAATCCCTTCTGCCTCTGTCATATTGTTATGAATTATTCTACCACTTTTATTATTCAGGATCCGTCTTTCGTAATCTGCTCAGAAGAATAAAAAATCTCATATCTGATTTTATCTGTCTTAATTTTTCCTCGTATCTTCTTTCCTCCTTTATATAATCTTTATTTTATCATGTTATTATCTTTTCTTCTTTTCCTTTTCATGTGTTGTTTTTATATATAACACATTATATCTTTTTTAACTTCCCTGGTAAGCCCAGCTGTTGTTTTTTTCATTGTATGTTATTTTTATCTATCCTAGTCTTCTTTTCACAGTTGTAACGTTGTAGGCATTTAGGAAATGTCTTAAACCATTTGCAGATGTCAGCAACTTTCTTTAAATTCTGTCTACAGCCTGATTTGACTCCCATTTGCTAGTGTTTTGTGAAATTGCCTCTCAGAAAGCATGCACTGTTTTTAATTTATGTAGAGATGAAGAGTGTATGTTCATATATTGCATAAAATTTTACTGGTCTGGATTTGATTGCAGACAAGGTTAGTTATTTGCACAGAAGGTGTCAGCGCTTTTCGGTCTAAACAACCAGTAACCTTCTAGTTTGTGATCATTTCCTCTTTACTGAGAAAAGGTCAACAGCAGGGATTGTCTGGCTCTTCTGTTAAACCAGCTGCATCCTATGGCCAGCTGGCTCTGCAGCTCCTGCGTCTTGCTGTACTTGGCTGGGGCAAGGAGCAAGTCACCGAGTCCTGCTTGCTTCACATGGTGGGGTGACCATGGGGTTTATCAGTACGCTGTGTAGTTTAGCTACTTCCCATAAGCTGTTCACATTGTGGTCATCATTCTGCAAACTCTTCCTGAGTTCTTCATTCCTTTTGGTGCTGCAAAGCCTACGTTGTATGTGACTCATTGACAAGGGTCAACTTACTGGCAAGAGGCACTGAAGAAGCCCATCATCCCATCCTTTACTGTGATTCCAGCAGTCTGCAGCAGATACCAGCTAATACCTCAACTTGGGTGTATCTTGATTCATAAATATCCAAGATTGCTTACTTCCAAGTTCTCGGTCACTCAGATATCATTTGTGACATACAGTGTCTTTCAATTCCACTCTTCCATTTGGACTTCTTAAGTTGACGACAACTGTTGATTTTAATATTCTAATAACCTAAATCTAGCCAGTAGTTTTCAGGAATATGAACTTGCATTGCTACTCTGCAGATAAAGGCTTTATCCATTTTTACAGATGCTTGTAATTAGCATACAAGGAACTGAAAAGGGTTATCCTCTTACAACTTGTGCTTTGGTTAATGTTGTGCTTGATACCATGTTTTTTGTGCTGAATGTGTTTTTGGTTGCGTATTTAATCTGGCTTGTTTTGCCAGCCTGGTTTATGGAGCGTGTATTCTTTGCCTATTGAGAGGTCACTTTCCCTCTCCCCATGATCCACAAATCTGACATCTGTACTCTGTGCTATTCACCTAGTTGTTAATTTCTGCAGTCTTCAGCTTTTTGTATTTTTTTGTGTGAGGAATCAGGGAGGAAGTCCAGGCAGGATCTCCAGATCTCCTGAATTATCTGCAGTTGCATCGTGTGCCAGGTGTATCAAAAAGCAGTCACTTCCAGTGAAGCCCTGCCTGTCTGCTCCAGATTATCATCCAGTTCTGCACTTCACTTTTGTGACTTAAATACAAAGAAACAGAAACCTCTATTGTCTGCCTCTTCCTCACGCAGTGCTCTTTTCATTTTTCCAGTGAGGATGGTTGGAGCTGTCCTCAGGGGCACTTTGGGTCAGTGCTTTGTTAACTGCTCATACTCAGACAATCAGTCAATTGGGGAGGGCATGCAGGGAGTGTGGCGGGGGGGGATCAAGCACCATCTGCATAATGCTGCCAGTGTCCAGGGGATGTGCATTTGCTTGTTCATGCATGAGCTATGGGCTTGTGGACCACCTGATGGTTTTTAGACCTCAGTACTCCCTTGGATCACAGGTCAAGGAACAATGTTGTAGATAATCCTGCATGCCAGGCTGAGCAAATGTCCATTTGGGCAAACATCCACACTCTGTTCTGCATGACTAACAGGATCTTCAGGTGTGTTTTTAAACCTTTGCAAATGTACCTTCATTCACAGGCCAGATTTAAAGCACAGTTTCTTCTGTTAAGCATATCAACCTTGAGAAAGAAAGAAAGAGGTAACAAAAGAAATAAAGAAATCATACTTCTTCTGGCTTGAGGGGAGGGACTATTAAAATGTATTTTGGTCACAAATCTAAAACACAGCACCAGACTGGCTGCTATGAAGAAAATTGACTCCATTCCAGCCAGACCCAGTACACTTACCTCAGGTTACTTAGCTGTCATGCAGTAAAACTACAGTGACAACAGCTGGGTTTGAGAAAATAGGTCTCCCTTGTAGCACCTTTTTTTTTTTTCTGTGTGAGTGTAGGCAGAGTTTTAGTGTCTTCCCACTACTGACGTAGTCTGACTTCAATACTTCAGTTTTCACTGGCCTTTGTCACCATGTGGTTGCCATCCTTTCTGGGGTCTCTAACTGTAAGTGTCATTGCTGTTGTAGCTAAAGCCAGTTGCAGTTCTGGCAAGGAGACTGGAGATTTCTTTGTGACCTGGCGACAGGCAAATTTTTGCTCCTGTTTAGGAAGGAGAGTATTTTTTTCCCCAACATGACTTGACAAATGAGGAATCTAAGCAACAATTCTAAAATACTAGCAGTAGTAACCTAGGTGAAATGTGAGCCCCTTTGGGAGAGAGCAGATTCTTGAATGGTCTCAAAGTAAATCTTCTCTTTGTTTGAGACTCAGCTTGCTCCCATTTCCTTCTGTCACATCCTTCAAGTTCTTCGGTCACAAACCAGAAATCAGACAAGGCAGAGAAGATGTTAGTTTCATTTGTGCATAGGCAAAGGGAGGTGGGGAGGCAGCAATGTTTTTTTTCTTTGAGAGAAGATCTTTCTCTATGCTTCTTACATGTTTTAAAGCAGCAAACAGGCTAAACTTCCTCACGTCTCCCTTTCTCTTTTTCCCCTCCCTTCCCTGCCCATCCTGATTCACATTTTGCATTCTCCTCTGTGCAGCTCCCATACTGCGAACCAGATGAACACCCATTAATCCTGGGTAGTTTCTAAAAATAAGAATTGAGAGAAAAAAATCAGAACAGTGTGCATCAACCTGCAATCATCTTTCTGTTCTCTTAGGGGGGAAAAGAAAGAGGAAATCAGTAGAGACACTGTTTCACTTCTTCTCTTTCCAAGATAAAATGATTCTGACATTTGCAGCGGTTGTTCTTTTGATACGGGATTTCTAATTTATATACTTAAAAAGCACTTTAAAATTTAGGCACATTAGCTCAAAATGCTTATGCAGACCATCCACCCACTTGTCTCGGCTAGTGAATAGAGCTACGACAAGCAACTTGATGAAGGAGGAACGTAGCTTGAAATCATGCTATTGAATTTACATTGTCTTCTTATGTGTTACTCAGAACCGAGGACAGACTCATCCTTTCTGGGTTTTGCATTGCAGAGTAAGCAGTGTGTTCACTGTGTGTAGTTGCTGCCTTTAGCTGTTAATTTCAAATCTTCCCTTAACTCATTTTAAGAACAACAAAAGGAAAAGAAATCCTAACTGAAGGTTTGAGTCTGACTTGCTCGTCAGTGTGAATGTAAAGCCTGCAGGCACTCCTTATCAGCTTGGATGTAAGTACACTTCTTTCTTTTAGATTACAACTGAAGCTTGGGTGTTGGTGGGAAAAGAAAAAAACACAGAGAACCTCTCCTCGCAACTGATCTTCCTGTGCTGCATTTTTCTAGGGCATCTTTTTTTTAAAGAAACAAATACCCTAAGATAGTACGAGGTGTAACTCAATTACTGATACTTTAAGAGATTGGAGAGTGAGGCTTTTTTTAAATTACTTTTTATGTTTTGTTTTGTTTTGTTTTGTTTTCTGAAAGGAGTATGTCACAGAGAATGGAAAAGAATTTGCTGTTTTTTGAAAAAGACGAGGCCATAACATTCACAGGCTCAGCTGTCAAAGAAACTAGAAAACAGAGAGGATGGCAAAGTGTCCTTTTGTTGGCAGGTGGGAGTGTTTGTCTCCTGCTCTTTCCTCGGTTGCACCGGGGAGCTTTTGATTTCGGCCGCTCAAACAGCTGCACTGTGCTAACGCGTTTCCTTGCAGCCTTGCCAGGTCAACCCTCCCCAGTCCCACCACCACGACTGTCCCTCCAACCAGCACCGCACGGGGAGGCAGTTATTGCCACTCCTGCCCAACTGGAACACTGACTTCCTTTTTTTCTCTCTAGCCTGTAATAAATGTGACCTGGTTTTGATTAGTTCTCTTACTTTGAAGCAACATGGGGGCTGGAGAGGTACTGCACCCACTGAGCATCACCAGCAGGGCGATGGGTCTGTTCATCAAGACATTCATCACTCTTTCTTCCCGGCTTTCAGTGGTCCTGCCCTGGGGACAGCTTTGCTCAGAGGCTCTGAAAGAAACCAACAGTCTGGTTGTAGTTCAACAAAATCCTTCAACTTGCACTTTCCCTTCACTGGTCCTGGCCTCTGAGGCTGGCTGAAACTAAGCAGGCAAGAAGAAGCAGAAATCTTCATCTTGCATGAGTGACGTTTAGTTCAGGTCCCAAAGGCGACAAGGAGGGAAGGCAAGCACAGTGCTGTACTTTGCAGACGTGTTACAACTTAAACATGGCCTGCAGTGTCAGGAAGCCACCGTTTCCAAGGCTGCATCCCCCATCACACTGTCAGTGGGGAGGAACAGCGGGACAGACAGCAGCACTTCAAAGCTCTGTGCAAGCTCTGCTGTTCTCATGGCCGTAGGAGCTGCTCATTCTCCTGAGTGGCTTCTGGCACCATTGTAGAAGACTTCTAAAGCAACTTTATGCCAACAAGAAACAATAGTAAGGGTGCTCCAACACTGTAAAAGGCATTTTGCTTTGGGCCAGAACAGTATGGCAGCAGGAGTTCATCTAAGATGGCTCTTCTGCTGTTCCTGCCATGGAGGTCTTCTGACACTGAGCATTGGCCTGCTTCTGTTGCCAGACTTTGGGCTGCTGCAGGCAAGCAAGCAATTAAAATGCAAAGATTTTTTTGCTCAGCCCACTAAAGGAGAATTTGGGGGTGGAGCTTTAAAGGACTCCCTTCAAAAATCAAATCTCACAAAAATGCAGTTTCAATGCGTTCATTGATCCTGACACATACTTGACCTGATACATACAAAACTTGGTATTTTGCCCTGTTGTTTCAGGCCTTTTGTTCAGAAATATCATGTTGTGTTTGTGAGATTTTGTGCATATTCTTAATATGCACAGTCACAGAACATCCAGTGGCAGGATTGAGTCTGCTCTGATTTCCATTTTTTTAATGCAGTATGACAGGTGTAGTGCACATGTAGATTTGCAGGAAGTCTACAGAAATCCCCAGTCCCCGTCATCTTTTAAGGCTGAATCAAATCTATCACATTGCAGTAAACTTCCCTTCTTTCTAGACTGGGACGTTAGTTACATTGGTTCCACTGAGTATAAAAATTGTACATATACATATATATAGTAATCAGCAACCTACCAGCCTGAGAAATAATGAATAATACCAACAGTTCTAGTTATTTTACAACATTTGTTGTATCTTTCCGACCTGCTCCTTGACTCCTGTAAGTTGTGGAATCACTGGTCAAGCTGGGATGGAGGCAGTCCTCTAACAGGTCTGCCAGGGTCCAGTACTCTCAGACCAGTTTCTTTGAGATATTCCAAGTGTTGCTTTTGAAACGGACCTAGAATGGACACTGGAAATCCAAAATGCTACTGTCAGCATACATTAAGTCAAAGAGAGGTCAGTGAGCAGGCCGCATGAGAATTCCCAGCCTATGTAGGACTAGTTTTAAGTGCCTGTTTGTTGCCTGTCTTGGGATGCCTTCCTAATGACTTGTAATAGTCAAAGTGGGGGAGCAAGACTTTACTGAAAATTGGACTTTTAAATGTGTCTCAGGCTTATGTTTCAAAATACTTATTCCATCGGTTTCTCTCCAGGGAGCTACTAATGGTGACGTAAAAAGTAAGATGTTTCAACTTAAGGATAAATTTCTGTGTTGATTATTCCCTCTATCTGGCCTGCAGGAGGCATTTCCACAGAAAGCTGAAATCTCTTTTAAAAGTTCTTGTAGTTCTTATTCTTGGAAAGCCTGTTCTGTTCTCCTTGCATCTTCACGATAACCCAGAATGTGGCATTTTTGAATATTAAATCCTACTGCAACTCATGAAATTTGGCTTATTTGATGTCACAGACTGATACTTCTGTGCTGCTTTCAGCAAAACATAAAACACCAAGAAGATATCCCTTAGAGAATGTTTTTCTTCATTGCCATACTGGATGCAAGCCTTGGTTTGATTAGCAAGCACATTCACCCCAGAGACTGAATAAAAGCCAAGGATTTTGTTCTTCTGATTCCCTTTCAACATGACTGTTTTTTAATTCAGCTTTCCTGCTGGTGCTTTCCAGTCAAAATTTGTAAGATTTGGTCAGAAAAAGACACTTGACGGTTACCGTTCATCCAGTCTTTCCCTTTCATATGTCTCACTGAAAGAAGTTCTCCTGAAAATGCACCATCAGATTTCCTTCCACAGAAAGCTGTGGAGAGGAAGAGGAACACAGCCCTGCCGGCTCTGCACTTGCTCCCCATCTCCTGCAGATTGAAGCTCTCTCCTGTGGTGATCTCCATCCCTAGGCAAGGGGCTGGAGGATAGAGGCCATGGCATGGGTGGGAGTGTGTAGAACAGGTAGATTTTTCCCTGCATCTTCTCATGTCCCTCCCTCGAACATTTTAAGGACCCACTTTCTCCTAGAACACTCAAAAAGGCAGGTTCTGGAAAAGCAGGTTCTGGAAAGTTCAGTGTTTCAGCCACAAGTTGCAAAATATTATGGGAAAACTTCTGATGCTGTGAAGCAGTGAATTTACACCAGTTATCTTCCCATCCATCTCTTCTTGCTGGTTTACAACTGCAGAAGTTAGAGTAGGCCACAGCTTATCGATACTTTCTACTTTTCAAATATCACATGTTGGATCTTTCCCTTTTGAAGTAGAACTATGAAAAATGGACTTTTTCTAGTACTCCTGGACTTTTCCTAGGCTTTGATTACCAAACAGACAATGGCACTATACCTAATTAAGGAACTATGATTATGTAAATAATTAATAGTGATAAAATTAATTTTTTATCTTTGTCAAATAATGGTTCCACCATGTGGGAGGAAACTACTCTTCTGGCTAGGCTGATGTTGGATTACTTGCAATGTAAATGTTAGAGTCCAAGAAATATAGCAAGAAAGGAAACACATAACATAATGGTTATTTTCATTTGTCTCTAAGGAAGTCTCAAAAAACATGTAAATGTTTTATATTTTCATGAAAACAAGTTTTATGTTGCTCATAAAAATGCATCTTTAAAACAAACAAATGCAATATGTTTGCATAAGAAAATTTAATTTTAATTAGGCTAGTTGCGTACCTTTTAACAATACCAGTGGCATATTATGATAATGCTGCATGACCCCTCAACTCATGCATCTGAGAAATGCTGCCTTTCCTAATGGAAATGGAATAAAATCTTGTTCCTTTACCGTAAGTTGCACAGCAAGTTGGATGAACAACATTGTGTGCTCATCTCCAGAGAATTCCGTGTAAAACAGCTCCAGATTTTGTTTGGTGATCTCAGAGCTGGCTGAATAACTCCAGCCTTCCAAAGCTCCAAGTGCTGACATGCAGGGTGAGGAGACTTTAGGATATGAAATGCCTGCTCAGTGATACTGAAGGAGATTGGGTTTTGGAATCCATTCATTGATACAAAGACTGATGCTGAATGGAGGTTGTCTTTATTGTCTATGAAAACCCTGAGTTAGCTGAAATCGCTTGAAGCGTACACATGCATTCTCTCACATGTAGCAACCTCCCCCTAATACAACGTAGCTAGCTGGCTGCTTTCAGCCAGGAGTAGACAACTTTCAAGGACTTGGCTCAAAAAGGATGCATGCATGTAGCACCCTCTGTCACATTTTACAAGAGACTACAATCAAGCAGTCTTCATGCTTGGATTGTCTGAACACTGTGACAAACTGGTAAGGGGCAAGGGAAAGAAAAAGCCCTTTCTGTCAGTCACCAACTTTGCATCAAATTTTCCTTCCCTGTATGCTGCCATTGGAGCAAAAAGATAAAGGGAGAGGAGACCAAACAAAAATGAAGGCACTGAGAATTCAGTGGTTTTCTATTCTTATCACTCCTTATAAAAGGAAACCCCCAAACCATTTTTTTTCTGAGACTGCTGGTACATATGTGTACCATCTCCCAGTATTTATTTTTGCAGCTGATTTATAGTTTTAATTTTTTCCTCATCAATTGACTAGAATGAGTCAGTGACGTGTGTAGGGCTGTCCTGACAGCCCTCTTGACTTGATATGTGAAATATTCCAAGATTTCAGTGGAGGGTTTTTTCCCTGCTGAGCTGAAAGTTTGCAAATGAGCAATAGGGCTAGGTGGAAAATAATTCTCTCATATGTATTTTTTCATGTCTGCAAAAGCAGCAGCCACAAGAAAAACTCTTCCCCCCTCTACTCTACATGTTTCCCATGTCTTTTTTTTTTTTTACTTTCATTCTTTTGCTTTCTTTTCTACTTTTTTCCAGTGAAAACACATGGGAACAAACAAGAGGTGAAACAGAGTTGGGAGGGGGCAAGGGAGGAGGCACTAGAGTTTCACAGGGAGGTAAGGTTTCAAGGCAACAAAAAGGCTGCTGAGATTCTGCATTAAATAGTAAGGCCTGAATTATCACTTCACTGGTTTGAAGTGAATGTATGTATGTGCCAGCACTTGCACATTTTAATCAGAGCACTACAATGGCTCACTCTTCCCTATCTGAGTCTCCTGATCGGGGATTCCACTCACGGTGTCGCCCCGTGCAGGAGCATTTGCTCATCTGCCCAGGTCTCGCTTTCCGTGCCCGGGTCCAAGAAGCAAGTCCCCGCCTCGTCCCTGCGACCCGGCCCGGCCCAACGCGCTGCGCTGGGCTCCCCCGTGCTGAGAGCGGCGCGATGAGGCCTTGTCCCGCTGGGCCGCTGCCCACCCTGCGGCCCTGCTGTGCTCCCCGGCATTGCCCGCGTGGCTCTGAGGCTCCAAAAGGACCGGGAAAGCTTCACCTCAAAGTGGGTAAAAGCAGCACAGAGATCCGTTAATGCAGTTTTTCACTGCTCGTACAAAGTGCAGGTGACACCAAGCTGAGTGGTGCAGTTGATAGGCTAGAGGGAAGGAATGCCATCCAGAGGGACCTGGACAAGCTTGAGGTGGGCCTGTATGAACCTCATGAAGTTCAACAAGTCCAAGTGCAAGGTGCTGCACCTGGGTCAGGGCAACCCCAAACATCAGTACAGACTGGGCAGAGAATGGATTGAGAGCAGCCCTGCAGAGAAGGACTTGGGAGTGTTAGCAGACAAAAAAACTGAGTATGAGCCAGCAATGTGCGCTTGCAGCCCAGAAAGCCAACCATATCCTGGGCTGCATCAAAAGAAGTGTGACCAGCAGGTCAAGAGAGGTGATTCCCCCTCTCTGCTCTGCTCTCGTGAGACCCCACCTGGAGCACTGTGTTCAGCTCTGGGGCCCCCAGCACAAGGGAGGCCTGCTGGAGCAAGTCCAGAGGAGGCCACAAGGATAATCAGAGGGCTGGAGCACCTCTCCTGCAAAGACAGGCTGAGGGAGTTGGGGTTGTTCAACCTGGAGAAGAGAAGGCTCCGGGGAGACCTTATAGTGGCCTTCCAGTACCTAAAGGGGGCCTACAGGAAAGTGGGAGAGGGACTCTTTGTCAGGGAGTGTAGTGATAGGTCAAGGGGTAATGGTTTTAAACTGGTGTAGATGTAGATTAGACATAAGGAAGAAATTCTTTACTCAGAGGGTGGTGAGGCACTGGCACAGGCTGCCCAGAGAAGCTGTGGATGCCCCATCCCTGGAAGTGTTTAAGGCCAGGCTGGATGGGGCTTAGGGCAACCTGATCTAGTGGGAGGTGTCCCTGCCCGTGGCAGGGGGTTGGGGCTAGACAGTCTTTAAGGTCCCTTCCAACCCAAACCATTCTGTGATTCTATGAGAGCTGGCTTGGGCACCTCTGCACCCATCACGGTCCCTGTGGGGTCCCCTGGGGTCACTGCCAGTCCTGGGGATGGACAACCTCAAGCCCCAGCACAGTGTCCCACACACCTCCAGCCCCAGCACAAAAGTTTTGGTGTGGGCACACTGCTGAGTGGATGGGATGTCTTGAAGAAACGGAGGAATGCGAAAAGGGCACCTTCAAGTTAAGCTAAGAGCAGGAGGCGGTAGATGTGTGCTAACTGCAGGCAATATGGCTCAGGGAAATATATTAAAATAGAAATTGTTTTTCTGAACAGGCTTGCAGAATAACTGATGGTATCTTCAAATTGTGGAAAATACCCTTCAACAGAAGGTATTTCTTTAATTAGGCGGGTTAGACTTAAGGAGCAGGTATCTAGGTGTCTGTGAACTGTCACAGACAAACAGGGAGCTACCACATAATTTTTCAAGCATTAGCAGCAGAGGAATATGCTTTTTCTGAATCTCAGGAGTTTGTCAAAACTAATTTCCTGTGTTGATGTTGGGGTAAGGCATACAAAATAGCCAGCCTGGCAGCTACAGAAAAATGAGGATATTTGAAAAAGGATATGCTTTTTATTTACTCTAAGTGACGGATATTGGCTGAAATGTGAAAAGAAATAAGGGAGGGAAAATGTGCTTCGCTATCCTTTTTTTTTCCTGTGCTGTGCATTTTCCCCTGCCTATTAATATGATCTGGAGAAAGTATGTCCAGCAATCCAACTTTTTAAAAAGATTTTTCTGTTGACACTGCTCTTTCTTGCAGCACCAGTGTCTAGAGCACAGTGCCTGTGTGCCAGGTTACATGTAGGATTCACCATACCAGTTCGGATTAAGGGTTCATCCAGGCAGGTATCTGATTCCCTAGATCCATCATGCCTGACTTCAGAAACTTTCATTTTGTGCCAAGGTTCAGCTAGCATCAAGAGCAAAGAGTTTGGTAGCACCAACACGTGAATCCTACAATATTAGAGCTCATAGAGGAAAAATAACACCGGGTAACAGAGCTGACCTGACAGAGGGCTGTGTCTAAATGTGGCAGCTCAGCCTCAGTCTCCCGACACAAAGGAAGCCTCTTAACACGGAGGTAGGCTCTTAACTTGTCTGCGGATAAAATTACAAGACCCCCCAGGCCCTGCTAGTGCCTCTTGAGGATTCTGAACACGAGGTTATGAGAATTAGAAAACTTAGAGAAAACTTTTCCGGAGTGTACCCTCTCAGCTTCCACGTGTCAGGAACCTGGGCTTTCAGACTGCATTTAGCATGTTAATTCCTCCATGACTTTCTCTGCTTTCTTAGATCGTTTATACTTTTGGCTACCCCAGCATCCGGTATCAAGGCGTCTTACCCTTCGGTTCAGTACTGCATAAAAGAGTACTTCCTTTTGTTTTAAATGTGCTATCTGATGAGTTGCCTCCTACTTTCCTGTGCTGTGATAATTATCGGCTCATTGTGTCTGCTTTTCTGTCTGTCACGTAGAGCTCCAGCAATGAAAAAAGGCCATATTGCCTTTACATGAAGTCAACGGGAGCTCTTGCATGGTTGGCAATGTCAGAAATGAACAGCGAGTTAAGTGCCTTGCTCTGTGTCCTGGAGCCAGACCTGAACACCTCGAGCTGTACTTTTTGACTGTGTCTTTGCCTGGCAGTTGTGCTCTCCTGGCAAAGGGTGAGCAAGAGAGATTTCTTCTTCCTACTGCCTCCGTGCAAGCAGTTTTCTGGCAGAGCTGGTCAGAGAGCTGAGGCTGCGATAGGAACAGGTAGGACCTCCTTCTCGGCCCTGGTGGGAAACCACCGTGAGGAAGAATTTGGTGTGAGCTTTTCCAACATGTTGCTGTTTATTTTCAAACAGGTTGGTGTTGGTTTGTTTGTTTTTTCCCCCCAAAAAATAGCTTTTGAGCAGTGAACTTAATTTGATCCTCATCGTATGTGGGTTTGAGGGAGATCTGGTGATCATAAATGTATGAACAGTTCTCCTTTCCTTCCTCCCATAGGATTTTAGATAATGGGCTGTGTGCAATGTAAGGACAAAGAAGCAACAAAACTGACTGACGAGAGGGATGGCAGTTTAACGCAAAGTTCAGGCTACCGCTATGGCACAGATCCTACGCCACAGCACTACCCAAGCTTTGGTGTGACTTCAATTCCAAACTACAACAACTTCCATGCCACAGGAGGCCAAGGACTGACGGTGTTTGGTGGAGTCAACTCCTCCTCTCATACAGGGACGCTGCGTACAAGAGGAGGAACAGGTGAATTTTAAAGTTTTGTTCCAGTGCACGTGTTAAGTGTCAATCGCATTATTACACTGGGGTCGCAGCTGTCTTGGCATGCTCTTTTGGGGAAAAGTTACCTCATTAATTAGTGCAAAGAATTGAAGTTGGGGTGGAGCTGGGTCTTCAGCCCTGCATTTGCAAACTTGCAGATGCTAGTTCACTTGGGGGATGAAAAGTTATGTATACATGCTCAGCTTGGCCAACTCGCTGTCTCATCCCTTTACCAGGGAATGGAAAGTGTGGTCTGAGGCACCTCAGGTGGTTAATAGGAAATGTTTGGTGTAGGTATGTCTAAACTCTCTCTTCAAAAACACCTTGCCTACTTGGGATCCCTACACTGTGTGTGGGCGCCAAACCCAGAGGACTGATGACTCTACAAACTGAAGGAGGTGCTGTGCCCACTTGCTGCATGAAAGCACAGGGATTAGTAGGAGGCTAAAGCAGGAGACTTATTTTGCTCCTCAGAAACTGGAATAGCTTACATTAAGCTTAGCCACATGGTCTCTTGAGGCTCCTTTTTCTTCTGGTTTTGGTGATGGAGTGTAACTCAACTATCTTCTTCTTTAGGTGTAACTCTTTTTGTGGCGCTTTATGACTATGAAGCAAGAACAGAAGATGACTTGAGTTTTCACAAAGGAGAAAAATTTCAGATACTTAACAGCTCGTAAGTTTTAGGCTTGGGAATATGCTTTTTAATATTTTTAAACTTATAATGTTGACAATTATATTTGTCTGCTTACATTAGTAGTAAAATATAATGTTGGATATTCAAGATATGTAAAGGTTTTGCGCTACTTATTTACTTGGTTTTTCTTTTTAAGTGCTTTATTAAAGAAAAATAAGAACTCAGCCACATGCAGCTTTACTTCAAAAGTAAGCATTAGATTGTGTGATTCACTGCTTACATTTCACAGTAAACTCACATTCAGAACTGAGAGTACCAGCTCTGTGCTTTACCAGAAGTCACAGAAGTTCTGCAAGACTTGTACTAGCACTTTCTGCAATCTGCTGCAAGTATCTCTACACAAGAACAAGCTAAAAACCGATTCACAAAAGAGAAGTTGCACAGACTTGCACGGCAACATATGTTTAGAAGTGATAGTTCTTTTTGTTTTAAAGATAGGTGGTATAAGCCGAACTTGCTAGTAAGTTAAGTGAAAACACATCACTGTACAGTTGCATTTCATATGAAAACCACACTTTCATCCTGGAAATCATCAGCTTAAAATTAATTTTATTAACTGTCCAGAGGAAAAAAAAAAAAAAAAACTTAGCGATTTAAAAATAACATCTAAAAATTACTGTGCTACTGACCTATATCAGAACATCTTGTAATTCTTGGCTCAGAACATGAAGTTGAGGGCTGTGTGTTATGTTCAATATTGCTACCATGTACAAGTAAAAATGGGTTAACAACCAAGTATGTAGCTTTTAGAGGCTTTGTGATATTGCTCTCATCTTTGTTTCTTATACTATGTGACAGTGAAGCAAATTCATCCCTGGTGCAGCTCCTGTTAATTTTAATAGAACAACTCCAGGGTTGGAGTTGGCTCGATGTGAATTAAAGTGAAAAAAAAATTAATCAGGTAATTCTGTGGAATATTTCATGAAGCCATGGAGCTGAAGAGCTTTGATGTAGACGAAAGCACAGAAACTTCAGTTACAACTAGTAGAGGGAGCAGTAGTTTAAAAACCTTTCTACTTCTAAATTACCACTTGGACAAAAATCCTTTTTTAACCTATTATCTTTTTTTTTTTTCATGTTGTCTGCTGCTTTCTCAACTTTACACAAACTATGCCGTAACTTGAAATAAGTAGAAATTGCATGCATTATAAATTCCTCACACATGCCAGTTGATGAAATCAGGGGGTGCTCACAGGGATGTGCAGAGCAATCATACTTGGAGTCAGTGGGACAGAGAGATTGTGTGTGGTTGCAGCGCAGGCATTTTAATCCAGGTAATTACTGCCAGGAGGAAGGTGTTTTAAGAGAAAAAAAAAAAAAAAAGAACAATCAACCACTGACTTTCCTGTAGGATTATAGATGCTCAGTTCCCATTACAGCCAACTCTGCTTATAAACACTGGACCTAACCTCACTCCTGGAGTACTGACAGCCGGGCTGGGAGTCTGCAGAGAGCAGCTTTTCTGTGAGAATGTTTCATCTTTTCACTCATATCAGAAATGGCATGAAAGCAGACCATTTTTTAGACTCTGCCACTGCTTCTTGCAACAAGGAAGCACAAAAGTGCACTAAACCAGTTTTTCAGGAATTTTTTTGAGAGGGTCGGGTTTTTCTTAACTCTGAACAAATGAAATTTGATTTGCACTTTGGGTGAAAAGTTCAGATCAGCAACACCTGAAATGGCGCACAGAGGGTATCCCTGCAGTTTGACGTCAGAAACAGTCCATTTCTGGGGCGGTTCAGAGCAGGGGCTGACTTCAGAGCCCAGGAACACCCCACCATCCCCACCACCACTCCTGCACGCCTTGGCTGGCTCAGTTCCTAGCCTCTTCCTAACTTAGGCTTGTCAGGTGGGTGTCTACTGTATTCCTCCTCCTTTCTGGCAGTGCTCTGAGAGATTTAAGCTTCTATCTCAAAGCAGAGGGAGTTGTTTCTGATGTTATGATCTAGGGCACCTCTTTTTCCCTCCCTAGATACGATGAGATACCTCCATCTAGTGGACTGTCTGTACAGTAAGGAGAATAAATGGGAACTAGTGATAATGGTACAATTCTGCTGGTTGTTCATGACAGCCGTAAAGGAGCTGGACTATTTATCAACCATGGTATGGCATAATCTCTCAGAAATCATCTGCAGCAGCATATGGGGACAGTGTTAGCACTTCAGCTGGTAAAGTTAGGGACATAAACAGGGTCATTTGCCTGACATGCTAATACACATGTAATGTGTATTAAAATAGCGACAGCTGCCAGCATCTAGAAAAGCTAGTTGTTCTTCACTTTTTGAGCTGTAGAATTGGAAACATTTATTTTTTGATTCATCACAGCTGTTTTCTAGTTGTTTTCCTTATTCTTTCAAGCTGTTAAAGAAAGTGGAGTTGAAAATGTAAAATAAGAGCTCACCTTCACACAACCTTTCCTGCCTGTTTGTAGTAGCCCAGACAATGTACTTTCTGTAGCTGCTTGCTTACCGAAGAGGTGGAATTTTCTGGCCACGTTTGATAATAGTGTTTCATTTAGTGAACGAATCTTTTTTTTACAGAGAGGGAAACTGAGAAGGAATTTCTAAGCAGTCCAGAAATAGAAAAAAAGAATGTTTGTTAGTAGCAGTAGGAGTTACACATCAGTGAATCTGGTACTGAGAACTTAATACAAAATGCTAAATCCCGCATCATTGCATCCTGTGAAAAGCTAAGAAATAAACATCTGTTAAAGCTGTGAGTTCTACAGCAACATGCACTGTCTGAAGGACAATACCATGTCCTACTGTACACACATGTATGACAAAAATAGATGCTGAGCCTGTGGAGCACTACCATAAGATTGTCCTGCATGGACTCCTTCATATTTAAATGTTGTAGAAGAATGTGGTTTTTTAAGTATTCAAAAATGTGGCAAAGTCCTTTGCTATTTAAGATATCTCCTCCAGGTGGCCAGGAGAGGTAACTTAGAGGATGAAGTGTGATCTTTAAAGGTAATCTAAAACTCCATGTTGATAGGTGGCTTTTTGATGTCTTAAGGTTTCAGGTGGATTGTGCTCGTGGCAGTTTGAATGTGATGTTAAAATTAGCAGTGGATGTGACAGTGTTCAATTTTGCAGTTTTCCTATAAGCTCTCTCAAGGGTCTGTATTAGAATAATTGCTATGGAGACAGTTTTCAGTATTCTAGTCCAAATTCAGCCGTAACCAAACCTGATTTCACTGGGTTGTTATGCCTGTTTATGCCATTATGCTCCATTTGGAAGGCTACATTTCTAATAATTACTGAAATAAGAATGGGTGCAAAGAAATACGTAGATTATTGTGGTTGAGATGCAAACAGCTTTCTCAGAAGTACACCCGTGATACAGAGGGGAGCTGCTGTGAATTCTTACCACACACGTTGCAGTGCTGTTAGCTGTCCTAGCTCTGTCTGTACAGCTGTGTCTCTCTCTCACTTTTCCTCACCTCTGTTTCTGCAGGGAAGGAGACTGGTGGGAGGCCCGGTCCTTGACAACAGGCGAAACTGGTTACATTCCCAGTAATTATGTGGCTCCAGTCGATTCCATCCAAGCAGAGGAGTATGTTTTCTTTTCACTGTAAAGACCCATTAGTGCTGTATGAGAGGAAGATTTGAGGAGTTTGTTTTGATTGATTGCAGTGATTTTTCAAATGGCTTACATTATTTTTATTTCAGTTCTCGACTGCACTGATAAATAATTAGGTAATTAGTAACAAAAGAAGCACAAGCTCAGTGCTTTTTCAATGTCAAAACATAGGAAGAAAACCTAAAGGAATACTGGTCTGCTTCCTTTATTTGAGTGTTGACTAATTTCAAGCTTTAAGCAAAAGATGCCCTTACTTTTCCTGAAACAATTTGCAAAAATGTTTGGAGTCAATTAGTGTGCAAACTGTCTCAGAAACAGGGCACATTGTATCAACATATACCTACCTATGCCTACAAAGCATAGAACAGGATGCATAATGAGGATATATCTATGGAAAGAGTAGAGTGATGTGTGTATCCATGTTATTTCCAGTGTCAAAGTTACATTGGAGTAGCTTATGTATCTGAGCAGGTACAATATGGCAATGCCACAAAGCATGGCTTGTGGGGAGCTATACATCTTCTGAACCAGTTCTGCAGAAGTCCATGGACTCTACTGCTGAGCAACAGTAGTTTGCACCTTAGGTTACTTTTTTTTTGTAGTTCATTGACATTTTTCTGATAACTCAGTTATAGGGATACCAACATCATCTGGAATGGCTCTGTCTTGATTGCTTGTGAAACCAAAAAAAAAAAAAAAAATTAATTGAAGCTGGAAGGAAAAAGGTATTGAAACTATGAAAGCCTTATAGAACCACAGTAAAGTGGTTGCATCTGGTCCTTCTACTGAGGTTTTATAGCTGTGCTTGAGCAAAAAATATTGAATACTAATCTGCCACTATGTAAGTCAAATATGTAGTTTATAGAAATATCTATAAAAATACTGCTCTTCAGCAGCAGTGCATTTTTCTGCCCTCTTCCTTGCCTATTCCTTCCCCCCCAAGTCTTGCTCACAGTTTGTCCAAATCTGGCTTTTATCATAAGACACCAAACAAGCATTCTCAGCATCTCCCGATTATAGGTTTAACGCACGTGCTACTGTACAACATATACAACATCTACTCCACAGATCTGTCACATTACCTCCCCACCACCATAAAAGAGAGATAGTATGACAATAGTTGAATACACTTGAGTAACCATAGTTTCTGCAAATATTCTACTGCATCTGAGCTCTGTGACACTACCTAGTAATCCTATATAGCATTTTTCTGACTATTTCTGATGTTTCCTTAAGGTGGTACTTTGGCAAACTTGGCCGAAAAGATGCTGAGAGGCAGCTGTTGTCATTTGGAAACCCAAGAGGTACCTTCCTGATCCGGGAAAGTGAAACTACCAAAGGTAAGCTGGCCAAAGCTTTTCTGACTACAGATGAGAAGACATGAGAAAAAGTCATGCTAAGTTTGTAAAATACTGCTATGAAGGTAGAGAAAAGTGTCATGTTGCATGTACATGTACTAGGGCATTAGATGGAACATCCCAAGTTATGGAGCAAGTGTTTGAAGCAGAGAACAACCCAAGTGCAACCCATGACAAGCTCAGCCCATGGAATCTGCAGTTCAAGTTGTGCTCAGGCAGGGTGCTCTGCTCTGCTGCCACACTCTGAATGTTGTGCTGTCTCTCTGAATGCATTGAGGTTACCACCACTGCAGTGGAGTTGGGTGGAGACAGGCCCCTCAGAACAGCACTGTGGGGCTGCAGGAGGCAGAGCCGGATAGCTTGCTGGGAATCTGCAGCATAGTTTGGGGAAAATTACTGCTTCCTTCAGAACAAGCAGAATATCTGGATCTTCTTGGCTGCAAGATGTAAGATGAATTTTTGTGGGGGAGGAAGGTGCTGGTTATTATTTTGGGAAGGTTAGGGTTGGTTTGTTTTTTTGTCTTTCCCCTCTGAAATGCTGGATCCCTGGGAAAAAAAAAAAAAAGGCAACAGTTTTAAATTCATAGATTAACGATGAGAAAACTTGAAAATATTTCTAATGAATATATTTAGAAAGTATTTAATTGTATACATTCTGTTGAAATCAAGTGGAAGGATGTATTCTCCTCCTCCCCTGTAAAAATATTGGAGGCATTCCAGTTTCCCTGGTGGGTGCTATCATTGCTTTTACATTTTGTTCATGAGGCCTGTCAACATCTTCTTCAAAGCTTCATATGTATGGAAAGATCTCTCTAACTCATACAACTATTGAGGAGAAAACATGCAACTAACTGAAAACAAACTTGTCCATTTCTCAATTAACCAGCAATCTGAAACAATAGCTGTGGGAAGCATAAGCCACTAGAATTAAGTTCTGAAGTCTAATGATGGTTCATGTAATTAAAGCACTGAGTTGTCAGTGCTTTGATCAGAGCACACTCCGTCAGCTAGTGTTAGCATGCAAAGTGGTTGGAGTCACGGCTGGAATAAGGACTTAAAGAAGCACCACTTCCCCCTTCTCTGTGTCTGACCGATCTTCAGGCACTGCATTCTGCCACCAGAAATTTTCAGTTTTAGAATTTTGCCTGCTGCAGTCACTGGAACTCTCCTTCACTGTACCCAACTCTGAGGACCATTAGTGATGCAAAGTTGGCATCAACACGCTGTTGTTTCAGATGGCTGATTTCCCATCTTGCCTCCCCGCAGCTTCACCATTCCTTATCTTGCAGTAAAGCTCTCTCACCAGGACCAAGATATGCCCTAACTTGCTCTTTTTCTGCAAGTAGCCTCCGCCTGTCCATTTTCACCAGCAGTTGTTGTTGTGTGTGTGAGGAGCAGGACTTCATTCCACTCTGTGCTAATCTAACACAGGCATGCATGGATCCTAAAAACAAACGCAATATTGTTTCTCTAAGCCACGTTATCAGTTTAGTCTGTTTTGACCTTCTTTACACAGTGATAGGGGATATGTTTTGCAGGACTGTTTACGTAGCTAAGTAAGTCAGGTTTTTTCCTGAAGCTTCTTGAGAGATACAAAAGCATTTGGGAAATGGAGTAATCCATCCATCATGGTTGGGTTTATAGCAGCAAGCTGAATTTCACTGCATTAAGGCTTAAGGCTTTATACATCTTCAGGCTAAGTTTGCATCAAAGCCATTGGGAAAAAAAAAATGTGCATGTTTTTTGTCAAAAATGCCCATTTCCCTTCTCAACTCTGTGGTGTGTAAGTATGTTCTCAGAGGAGAAAAAAGGGAGTTTGTTGTTCATGGAACAGAAAAAAAAAACAGCTGGGAGGACTGCATGGTGCATTCTCCAATAAGTCTCAAAGTGCCTTGCCCCAGCTAGTCATCTTGGGCTTGAGGCAGGAATTGTTTGGTGACCTAGAATTGTCCCTTCTGCTTTAAATAATAACAATAATAAAATTAATCAAGATCATGTTAAAAGTACCATCATCGATGACTTCAGCATGAATTTAACCTCCCTTGATCATGCTCGCCTTCTCTCCTTACTTCCAAAATAAATCAGTCAGAGCTGGCTTTTCATTTCTTTCAATGCCTCACTACCCAGGTACTTCATCAGCTCTTGTCTGTATAATCCTTCACCTGGTTTCAATCTCCACCCTCCAATGCTGTCTGGTTTTAGGTTCGTTTTTTAAAAATTCATTAGAATGATATATTGTAATGTCGTATTTCTATCCAAATTTTTATTATGTATATCTTTTATATTTCAATCTATCAGCAGATAATAATGAGTAGTCTAAATAACCAACAGCCTAAATAAATGAATAATAAAATCCATCTTGGTTCTCGTTTTTGTCCAGATTTGAACTAATGCTCCAGTCCTGCAACATGATCTGAGGTCAGCGGGGGTCCACAAAGGGCCACCCACGCAGATCTGATTGCAGACCTGGAGCCAAAGATTGTTTACATTTTCTTAAAGAATCTAAAATAGTGACCAGATAGGCAGGGAGTGTGACTAAAGAAAATACAGCTGCTGCTGTGTTTGTGGATCAAAACTCACAAATGCAGAGGTGGAAAACCCTGCCTGGAAAAATTTGAAAGTAGGCTGACAGCGTACAACCAGCAGTGTTGGTACAAAGCATGTACAAAATCAGCTTGCAAATCCCCCAAAAGCTTTGAACTCCTAGCTTAGAGAGATGTCCTTACTCAGTGGGAGAGTCTCCTCAGGAAAATAACCTAAACAAACAGTATTTTTGTACACTTAGAAATAAAAACCCTGTCACTTCTCTCAGGGTGTCTCCCATTCACATAAAACAGAATCATGTGTGTAAGTGCTGGCTCTTTTCCTCCTATTTAGAGGATAAACAACAGGGAATTTGAGAAGTCCTTGGAGTCAGGGAGTCAGGGTGGAGAAGTTTTGTTCTCCACTGCCACTCCACTCAGTGGTGAGCCATTTACCACTGTGACCTCTTGCAGTTTAACATGGTCACAGAAATTTTAGAATCCCGTAAAACATCCTCCTGGGGTGACATCCAAGAAAGAGATTTTATATCAGGAATCTCAACCATGTAACTGTGGGTTTTTTTAAACTGTTTCATTTAGCTGGAGGTGAGTCTGGAGGATGTAAATCTGTCGTGTGTGTTGAGAAGTACTGTGATTTGGATAAGCAGCAGTGAGTGCCATCAGACCTGTAGGAATCATTCTACCTTTCAGACTATCCAAAATTGCTGGTGGTTTTCCTTCCCTGTTCTGAGCTGAAATGGATACCAGTGCAAGCAGCCCGGACTCCGAAAGGAGGACCTTCCTGACATCTCTGCAGCTGCCACTTACCCCTCTATTTTTCTTAATGCCAGAATTGCCTTTGAGTAAACACAATATCCATCTCAGCCCTAACTGAAGACATGACTTCTTCACTACTTTTGAAATGGCCATGCTTTTGCTCAGAAACTGCATTATGCTGTAAAATGTGGCTTCACCTTTGAAACTGTAGAGAATCAACGTATGGGTGTCACTGTATCTAGAATAGAACTGTGCTTCAAATTAAGACACCTAAAGGTGCAGGTCCCCATGTTGGTGGCCCAGCTCCTTTTACAGTCAGCAGGAAGCCGGGGTTCAGTTCAGCTGCCCACAGCTGCAGACACCTAGTGTTCGAACCCGCATCGGTATCCACAGTGCCACAGCAGTCATGGAAACCGGGCTGGGATTCAGCTGCCTGAACAGCACCAGAAGCTTGTGTGTGGGCATCTAAATCAAGCCCGTAGCACACGTGCAGACAGCTGCTGCTACACCTAAAACCAAATCTAGCCCCTAAACTGAGGTTCCTTTACCTGGCCATGAGCACCTACAGCCATTTGAAATGCCTGCAGGGCATCCACGTGGAATGGACAAATGTGGCAGCCTGTGAGAAAAATGCTGCCAAGCAGGACGTCCTGGGGCATCTCACGTGGCATTTAACCCCTGTGTTTGGGCATCTGAATCCCATCAGTAAGCTCTAAGGCTCCAGCATGGACTTGGGAAGTGAAATGTGCAATTCTTGTAGATCTTCTGGTGCATAGTGTTAGCGTAGCACATCCTTCCCAAGACTGTGATGTACTAAGTATGCTAATTTGGTTGTTCAATGTTTGTAAAGAAGCTTGGGATCCGTCTGGGTAACAACACTACCTGTATATGAAGTCGTTATCTCCAGTGCTTCCTATGAAAATCTTGACATTTACCACCTGCTGGTATTTACCTAAAGTACAGTATTGCCAGTGTAACCTGGCGCTTAAAATGGGAAAAGTCAAGTTAGCAACCTGAAGCACTAAATGTTAAAATGTGGGTTTTCATTTACATAGAAGTCCTGATTTCTTTCTAGAAAAGTATGAAAGGGACATGGTGTGAACACTGTAAAATTGCTGGGATACCTACTTTATTGTGTTAGATTCACTTGTTCTTTTCCAAGGAACAATAGGCATTTTTGAAGCAATTTCTGTTTCACTTTATAACAAATGACCAGTGACCCAAAATTTGTGTCTAAAAGCTGCTTACAATTTTTTCTTTCTCTTTTCCTTGGAACAGGTGCCTATTCCTTGTCTATTCGTGACTGGGATGATATGAAAGGAGATCATGTCAAACATTATAAGATTCGTAAACTTGATAATGGTGGATATTATATCACAACTCGGGCACAATTTGAAACTCTTCAGCAGCTGGTTCAGCATTATTCAGGTAACTTTTCAGATAATACGTAGCACTCTTAAGTACTTTAAAGCAAGTGTTTGCTGCTGAGCTGACGGATGTGTAAGATGCCCTAAAGAGTCATTTGAGCTATGTCTCTTGCTTGTTGTAATGCATCTTCCATTATCCCTTTCCCATTACAGTTATAAATGGCTTTGAGTGCTGTTCACAGCGTACAGTGGCTGAGCTTTTAAAAGCTAGCACTCTACTGAGGTAAAGGTTTTGCCTGCTCTCCCTTTTCTAAGCAAACAAAATTACTCAATTTGCCTAGCACATCTCAAAGCGTGAATTTGCTGTGCATAAGCAAGTGCTAATATGTACCTTTTGCAGCACAGTATTCCTAATAAAGCAAATAGGGAATTGCATTGTGGAATTCAGTCACTAAAAGCAATGACCAAAAGGTTGGCATATATTACCTGTCTCAAATTTTCCCATTGAGTTTGTGTTCATTGTGCAGAGTATTAACATTTAAATTTTAATTGGTCTAATTTTAAAAATAAATACAGCAAGGTGGGTGTTTCTTTATGCATACTGTGTCCACCCACCAAGCTCTTTCTTTCTTTTTTTTTTTTTTTTCAGTTCCTTTGATTAAAATGTAGCATGAACTATTCAACCCAAAAGTGCATCCTGCTGTCCCTTGGGGATTAGTATACAACAGCTACAATTTAAAAAGCCCCCAGACCTCTGCATAAGTCCATTGGTTCTTATGTAGAAGATTGCCATGCTTCTCAGCATGGTCATTTTTAAAGCAGAAGTTTGAATTTTAAATTATTTTTATTTTTTCCTTACTTTAGCTTTTCATAATATTAACAGGTGACCCCAAATGCTCGCTGCTCAAAACTTTCCATAAATTTCACTTGGGAAATCAACTTCTTTGTGGGGTGTTTTTTTTCTGTATTCTTTGTATTCTGTCTGCTGTATTCTTATGCTATTCATGCTAGACATCTGGCTGTCTTCTCCGCCCAATTTCTTGTGGGTGTATGCTGCCTGGGAGAATTTCTAGCTGTTTCTGGTGACTCTACATTAAACTAAGCTAAATAATGGATAGAAACTCACATCTAAGGATGATAATTTTCAAACCCCCTATACCAACTGGTATATGTCAACTTTTAGCTATCTGTGGTCAAATTATTTGAGTTGTGTATTTCTCACGCACAGATGCAGAGACAAATAGATCTGGAAAAAGTAATTTCTGTGCAACACAGAGACACGATCGGTGGGAGCCAGGCAGGGTAACTCAGGAGGGCATGCTACAGACCCACACCCCAGAGCTTTCACCTGCAGTCTCCCTTGCCCAGGTAACCTATGCCCAGCCCCAGCTGACTCAGAACATAAACACTGCCTCTAACCACCAGCTCAGTACTCTGGATTCAGGGAGATAGGTTTGTGACTGCCTAGATTTACTTCTAGGGAGAGCTCAACGATGCCCAAATGCCTCTGTAAAGAGCAGCATGGTTCCTGAAGAACCACTCCTGAGGCCGTAGGTCAGTGCCTCCACAGCAGGACAGGTATGCTCTGCAGCCCTCCCTTCAGCCTTCATCCCATCGCTGTCCAGGCTGGAGGACCCCTGCTGTCCAGGCAGCTGGAAAGCAGGCAATCCAGGTAGACAGTGTGCAGTCTGGCCTCATGCAAGCTGTCCTGGGTCAGGAGTTGGAAGCACCAAGCGTAGCTTTGCACAGACAAAGCCCAGGTGTCCCTACACTGAACTCCCATCACATTGCCGAGTACCCTTATTGTCCAGACTTATCCCAGCCACTTCTTACCTGGAGAGTAAAATTACCTGCTTTCACAGATGAGATTTCCAGGCCAAAAATATTGAGACCCACGAGGTGTACTGACATCAGGCTGAAGTCCAGTAACGGCGCGCTTGGAGTCGGAGCACCATTCACCATTCCCTAAGAGCAACTCTTACCAGAATAAGTATTGTTCTTGTGCATGCAGTCCAGGCTTACTGGAGCACCAGCATGCCAAGGTTTTTTTTTTTTTTTTTCCCCAATTAAAGAAAACAAGGAGGTCTTGAAAACCTCTAGCTCCTCTCTGCAGCTATCCAAACTCGTAAGGAAGCTTTCCAAATACTGTCCGTATTTTGAGTAGTCCCTACCCTGATGTTCCTATTGGAATTATCTTGGAATAAGACATGCCAACTGATCAGCTCATCTTCCCTGTTTTGTGGTCTTTGCTGTCTTGCTACAGGAAACACCACAAGGTTAATGTCAGGGAGTCTGTAGGGAATTACCCACCATCTCACAACATCTGTGCTGAGGAGGTAGAGCTTGGTGTTGGAGGAGCTTTGGTGCTTGCCCACCCTGTGATGCTGAAACAAGATTTTCACATTCCCAGAAAGAAATCTTGCACAGGAGAGTAAGGATTGTATTTGAGTCTAAAATACAGTAGCAGTTCCCCACCTTGTCCTGCTCTGCTGCACCTGTTTTAAGATACAAGCTGCTCTGCAAGCTTTATATCATAGTCTACTTTGTGCTGCATGGTACACTACACAACAATATGTTTATATATATATATACTTACATATATATATATATCATTGTTTTTACTCTGGCTAAAATAATTGTGACTTTTGTCACAGTTCAGTCTTCTGTGAAGCTTTGCAAGAGATAAGTATAATGAATCTGCCCCAACTGTTGCAGGACTGGCTGCAAAGGTCTGTTTTATAAAGAATGCAAGAAAAATAATTCTAGAGGATACCCAGAAAAATACATTTTCACAGAATAGGACATAGAAAATACCTTTTCAGAGGATACATTTAAAAAAATTGCAGAAGCTCTGCCAAATTTTCATCGCTGTGATTCTCAGAAAAATTGAATCTTCTCTATCTTTCTTTTACTTAGTTCAGGAACAAGTCAGCTTGTGAATTACTGATGATTTTTAGAAAGTTATACTGTACTATACTATACCAGTTACTTATGAAGTTATCTTAATGCAGCTTTGTGGGAGAAGGGAAATCCTGAGTCCACAAGAGAAACCATTGACGGTCACCTTCAATTGCAGTCTGTGGAAGCAGAAACTAAAATATTTCCTGTTCTGTCTCAAATGAATATGTTTCAGTGTTCAATTTCTAATCTTCCAGGATGCTTTGTGGTATGCAACTAACAGCTGTTGTGAGTAGCATTGTTTTTATGCTTACTGTTTTTGTTTCATGTCACACTTTTTTTTCTTTCCTCTTCTTTGCTGTTGGCTTCACTTCTGGCTCCATCAGAGAGAGCTGCAGGTCTTTGCTGCCGCTTAGTAGTCCCCTGTCATAAAGGAATGCCAAGGCTTACTGATCTGTCTGTCAAAACCAAAGATGTCTGGGAAATTCCACGAGAATCCCTACAGTTGATCAAGAGACTGGGAAATGGGCAGTTTGGGGAAGTATGGATGGGTATGGAGCAAAATAATTATTCTAAAATAGCTCTCTGTGTGGGGATTGCAAGATGGAAGGTGAAAATTCAGGACATTGTGACCCACAAGAAAAAAAGAGCAAAGCTCAAATTGTTAGGAGAAATACCTTTGGAGTTATGTCTTTGACTTTGAAATTACTTAATCTTCAACTTTCACTGTAATTGATGGCAAAAGAAAACTGAAATTTCATGTTTCTTTGGAAGGCTTCAATTTTGACAAATTACCACCGTCTTAATAATAAATCACGGCTCACAAAGCAATCTGTTAATTATACCAGTGAGCCTTTTTCTGCAAGCTAATAAAAAAGTCTTTACCTTCAGTATCCAAAAAACAGTGTTTGCAAATGAACTTTAATGCAGCACTGAAATACAAGTCACCTTCCATCTTTCTCAATGCATGCATAATTTTGGATTATAAGTGTGTTTTTTTTATTAATTTCCTCTCCTATAGAGAAAGCTGATGGTTTGTGTTTTAACTTAACTGTGATTGCTACGAATAATACCCCACAAACTGTTGGATTGGCTAAAGATGCATGGGAAGTTGCACGTGATTCATTATTTCTGGAACAGAAGCTTGGTCAGGGCTGTTTCGCTGAAGTGTGGCGTGGTAAGGCAGAGAATATATTTTGCTTTGGATGGATCTTTTAAGGCCCTCTGGGCTGAAATAAACATTTCAAGTAGAGATCTTAAAGCTGAAAGATCAGAATAGTATGAAATGTTAGTCTATATCACCTCAAACAGACCTAAATACAGTAATCCCTTTGGAAACTTACTTGCATTTACACACACTGATATGATAGTTTAGGGCTTTAAACTTCATTAATTGCGTTGAGTTTATTTGGGTGACTACACAATAGTCAGGTTTTAAAATAGAAATGATGCTAAACTTGTAAGGCAGAATGGCTAACCAGAAATTAATCTGGTAAACAGACATTTTTCTTTCCTCGTGTGTTTTAGCATTGATGGGGTCAGACCCTGAAAATGCTTCCATCCCCTCTCCCAGATTTAAAACAGGTATCAGCAAGCTAATATTGTCAAACTAGCTTTCCCATGCATCCACTTCATTAATTCTGTTTTGAAATTTGTATCTGCAGCAGAATCCTGTAACTCGATATAGAGACCAGGGACAATAGAGTCAGGACTTGCCCAGCCCAGCTGAACCCACACTTTGAAGTCCAGAAATACTGACATTTTCCAAATCCACTGACATTGTTTTCTGCCCACTTGCCAGCTTTACTTACTATTCCCCTCTCTATGGGCCTCATTCTTTTAATGACTACAGAACAATAGTAATTAAAAATTATATATAAATCTTAGTATAGCCGTAGCATTGAAACACAATATAGTGGTCATTTAATGAGAGGTGGGCTCAGTTTTGGTGCCAAATTGCATTCTATGTAGCCTCTTTGAAACGTCTGATTCAAACAAAGAATCACCATATGTTGTTTCTTTACTTCATAGTCATTTGGTGGAGCGGTTTGGTCGTTCTTTTTGTTGCAGTGACACAAAGAATGTAAAACCAAAATAACCAGTGTGTTCTCCTGGGCTTTTGCAGCTGTTTTCCGTTGCAAGACTACAGCAAGGAGCATGGCAGCAAGTCTCTGAAATTTATAGAATGCATTTGACCTATTGCAAAACAAACAAACAAACAAACAAAAAACCTGTGTTTTATATTAGTATTTAGATAACTGCAGTTTCACCTTTTTTTTTTCCATCTTGAATGCACATGAGAGTTTCAAGTTGATGTTAATACTTAGTGGTCAGCTTTCTGTGCCATAGATCTTAAACTGTTACAATAAGCTAAAGTAGCAAATGCAATTTTAAAAAAAAAAAGAGCTATGAGAAATAAAGTGCAAAGTACCGGTACCAAATATCTGTCAGAAATGGAGAAAATATTATTACAGTCGTGACATTATTTTTCTTAATGTATAGTAAAAATATGTTAACAGCCCTGAAGCGTTACTGAATTGGAATAGATTAACACAGTAAAAATGAATAAAAAATGCATAAAGTAGTAACTAACTACCTACGGGAGGAGTTCAGAGGAAGGTCTCTGCTAATGAAAGTTAACTAATTGTCTATGAGATACAAAAATACCAAACCACAACAAGAAAATTTAACAGTTCAAATTGAAATCTGGATGAGAGAATAAGTTAACCTTTTTGTTTGTTTGATTTTCTTTTTTTAACTGGAGAAGTTCACAAAAGTATTTAAAAATAGAACTAACAAAAACATTTCATGCTAATAGAATGAGTCTTGGGATTTTTATTAAGGCAAAACAAACAGATAATGCGCATTTAATCTTGTGAACACACCAGGTAAAATCCTAGTTTATGAATGTCACTGACAAAAACCCTGGTGTCCATGAGGCTCAGTTTCTGCCCCACTTTGTGTAACTGGTGGTACTTCTGCAAGTGACCGGGACCAAAGCGCCTGCGGGTCTGTGTCTCAGTGGCTCTGTACAGGACATGCTCCCTTTCACCCATCAGAAAAGATTTTGGCCACTCTGCTTGAAATAAGAAGGCGAAGCTGCATCCTTCCCAGCTTGCACATTAGTGCCGCTGAAGTGAAGCCCTGCTTCAGCTGTGATTTGGAGGACTGGGAGAAACCAAGAGCTCAGGAGCCTGCCTTAGGTGCTCTTAGGTGCTCAGCACCAGTAGTGCTCCAGCACCAGTAGAGGTCACAGCACCTGGCATTGAGCTGGCAGAAGAAAACCAGGGCACAGTGAAAACCAAACTTGTAGTGCACACTTCTGGCTAACGTGCATCTCAAACCCTCCTCAAGCAACATAGCATGTTGCTGCACGAGTAGTCCTGGAAGCAAAAGACAACATTCACAGTGGCTCCCCCACCGCTTTTCCCCTGCCCTGGATGAGGTAAGATGGCATCTGCTCACACAAAAAGAGACCCGGTTCATTTATGGCCTGGCAGGTTGCAGAAGCTCACAATGAAGTTATTTTGGCTTAACCAGTTCCTGTGCAGCAGCTGAGCCATGGTAACTGATTGTCAATGTGGTTTTAACAAACACATACTAGGCTTATTTAACACGTTACACTTTTTGTTGACACCTTAATTTAGAGAAACTAGATTTGAGCCTGATTCTTCAATGTACTTTGTAGGCCCTCTGCTATTTTCATGCTCTTGTGCAGCGGACTAGATTTTACCCAATACAATTTATATCTGAAGTCACACAGTATTGTTCTCCTGCCTTGTTAAAACGCAGCTCCCTGTCAACAGATTGCACACTGTATGGGATCTTTGAGATCCAAATTAAAAGAATGGCCCAGCTGCACTGTCACAGTCAGCGCTCTGTAGAGAGACAATGGGGAGACTGTGGACTGCTTGTAGCTGCATTAAAAAAATATTTTTCTAGTTATTTTAAAAGTAACCTTTTTAAAAGGTTTTTTTTAAAAAAAATAAGAAAAAAAAAACGCTTCCATTGCATTTGGCTCCTCTTTACTGTAGGACTATAGTAGTGAATTTATCAGTAAAGACAGTCAAGAATTTTTCTGAGCAACCGTAGTTCTGTGTGTGTCTGTCAGCTCCAAAACGCTGTATGAAAACACATAGCTGAGATGTTTTCATCTGGACTTCTGCCAGCTCATAGAGCAAGCTGCTGGGGATCCTGCGCTTCCAGGGCTGGTGGCTTCAGCCCTCGCTGCAGGCTCCTGGTAGCTCAGGGCTCCCACTCAATTCCACATCTGCCCTGCCTCTGAAGCAGGGTTCTGGGAAACCTGTGGCACTAGGGAAGTGATATTTCTGCCCACTTTCATTTTTTTCGCTTTCCCTTCCCCTGCCCCCCAGAGAAAGCTGTTAGCATAGGTAGCTGTTTATTTTTTCGTTTCAGTCCTCCTTGTCCTCCTTGCAAACATCCAAGTGATGCCCCACCTCTTGTGGGAAGCCCTGAGTCAGCCTTCCGTGGATCTCTCCAGGCCCTTGCTCAGGCTTTGGGGGTCCAGAGCCAGGTGCCTGCCCTTCCACGCCCGCACCCCATGGCCCTGTGCCCCATCAGCTCCCCATCCTGGGGCTGGTGCAGGCACGAGGAGGACCCAGCCCCTTGGGAGCAGCTCTGGCGTGTCCTCAGCCCTCTGCCCCACTGCGAGGTGCTGCAGAAGGGGTGGTAGGTCGTGGTGACAGATCACGCGGCTTGTTCGTGTCGGTCCTAGCTGCGAGCAGAGAGCAAGGTGAGGTCGGCAGGAACCTCCTCATTTTCAGCCAGCAGCTGCCGGGTTTCCAGGGGTGTGGAGGGGAAGGGAAAAGACACATTTCGTTCTGGAAACAGGCCCATGTTTGTGAAATGAAATCGATTCAGAATTTGTTCCTTGGGAATTTTTCTTTTATATTTTTTTCCTCTGACTCAGAAGAAAAACAAAATGTCAAAATGTCTTGTAAATGGAAACTTCTGGGTTTCACCAGTTCTGTTATCCAAATCTGTGACTGGAGCTATGTTGTTGTCTGGAGTAATTACTTATTAGCAGGGAAATACATGAAGATGGATTTCAGCAGTCCTGCATTTTTTACTCAGAGAAGGTTTCTATGGACATCACTGGAAGCGTTGTCTGAGTAAGACAAGGGAGATTATGCCCCAGTGCCAATGGGAGTGTTATTTTTTGATATAATAGAAAAAGACTAAAATATGAGGGAGGCATGGGAGGAATGTAAATGAAAATGCAAAATGTGAAACCACACTTTAAAAAAATAGTATTGTGTCCTTGCTAGCTTATTCCTCTGTTACATTAGGTATCAGTCAGAAAAAGGAGCAGATGATGTTTAATCTAACTACATATCTGTGCTTGTAGGTACATGGAATGGAAATACTAAAGTGGCTATCAAGACTCTGAAGCCTGGCACTATGTCTCCAGAGTCATTCTTGGAGGAAGCCCAAATCATGAAGAAGCTAAAACATGACAAACTGGTGCAGCTTTATGCCGTGGTATCTGAAGAACCTATCTATATTGTCACGGAGTACATGAGCAAAGGTGAAGCCAGAGCTGCTGCCCTTGATAACAGTATTTTTTCTTTGTCAAAGCTCAGAGGGAGGTGCAGTACAATGCATGGACAGTGTGTGAGGAAGGAGAGGGTGAACAGGAAGCTAAATTCACCTCTGGCTTCAGAGGAATTACGAATTCATACAGAGTCATTCAGCTCTGAATGGGGCCCAAAAACTAAAATCCCCTAGTTGTACAAGCAAGAAGCACATAAAGAAAATTTGTGCTGGGTGGAGGAGGGAGAAGCTGGTGCAGCTTAAGTGTTTCCAACTGCATCATTTTAATATATCGTTTGCACATACGATTCTTTTCTCTTTCCTCTCCCCCTTCTCCTTCCCTTTTCCCTTTTCACTTCTCCCTTCTCCCTTCTCTTTTTCTTTAAGCTACCTAACTGGTAACAATGTAGTAAAATGAGAAAAGGAAAACTTTTAGCTCCATCAGATCTCCAGCAGGGGTGCTGAGAGTAGAGCGAAAAATCTGCTTGTTTTGGAAAAGCAAAGGAACCAAATAGGAAACATAAGTTCTCACAGGGAAGTTTCATTGTACATTGGAGGATACACTCTGAAATTTTCAGTACATTTTTTCAGTCTATTTGGAGTTGATTTTTATTTTCCTGGCAGGTGCCTGCCCACCTCCCTGCTCAGAGGCATCCAAGCACTGACTAACTCACACTTTAATCATATGTCTCAGTGACAAGCATGTGCTTTTTCCCATTAAAAAAAAAAAAAAAAAAAAAACAACTCAAAAGCCTTCTGAAATACGTGGTTTATTTTGGCTTAGTTTACTAGTTTTTACTGTACGATTTTACATCTTTGGTTCTGAGCTCGAGTCTGAGGATTTATCAAGGGAGAAATGCCTAATCATCTGTCTTTTCCCCTTATTTATTAAACCAGTTCACTGACCTTATTTAAAGGAGACTGCCACACTTCTCTGTTTAAGTAAAAGATTGGGAAGGGAGCTATAGTACTCTACACTATTTCTAAAAGCTACCAGGAACCTCCTTGCTTTCCCTTGCACAGGGGAGTTGTGTCCATATTGCTTTTGCTAAAATCACTTCTGTTTGATCTCTGCTTGGTTTTCTCTAGTTTTGCATAGTGGTCTTCTAAAAATAATGGTTCATGCTACAGCTGGTTGTTTGTTACCTAGAGAAGGAGGGCTACAAATAGTGTAGTTACTAATTTTCTAAAGAAAATTAGCCTTTTTTAGCTCTAGCCTGTTTGGACTTACCAGGCTCCAGGCTGACCTTTCTTTTGGAGCAGGTTGAGCTGGGAGCTGACTTTTTCCATAGCTTGTGTGGCTTGGAACCAAGCTGATACTTTTCAGCGAGCTGAGGCCTTTTGAGAGCAGCAGGTATGCAGTTTCAAAGAGCACTGGAAAAGTTAAGAAAGATCAGCTTTCTTAGTAATGGTCAGGAAAATTAAAAACAACTTTCTTTTCCCTGCAACTTTCTTTGGACTAGTGACATACTCCTTTGCAAGCCAACCTTAAAGCAGAGTGAAACAAGTATAGTAGGAAAACTTGAAACTATTGTTCTTTTTTTTTTTTTTTTGGAACTGTCCGCTTGAACTCAAAGCATTGTTGTCTTTAATATTGCACGTGTTGTTACACCTCCAACCTGATAGCCATTGTTTCTCCAACATTTCTGTATTGTGTCTACTTTGCATTTACAGGGAGTTTGCTAGATTTCTTAAAAGACGGAGAAGGAAGAGCTTTGAAGTTACCGAATTTAGTGGACATGGCAGCCCAGGTCTGTCTTCAGAGTATCGAACACCTACACTTAGGTGTGTGTGTTTCGTAGCCCACTAATGTTTGAGTTCCTTTTAAAATGCACCAATTGTGTTTCATGCAGGTGGCTGCAGGAATGGCGTACATTGAACGAATGAATTATATACACAGAGATCTGCGATCGGCAAACATTCTGGTGGGAAATGGCCTAATATGCAAGATTGCTGACTTCGGCTTAGCAAGGCTGATTGAAGACAACGAGTACACAGCAAGACAAGGTAGATACAGCAGCAGGTGTAGCACTGAGCATCGTTTTTGTGACAGGGAAGAGTAGAACATCATTGTAAAAAATTCTCTCTCCTGTGCTTTGGAGTTGCCTTCAGTAAATCTTGAACTCGTATTAACTCCTAGCCCAGAACCCCACTGCTGAATGCATATCCTACAGGGGAGGTCCGATTAGTTGTCTTTGTTTCATTTTGGTCAGTTTTTAAAGGAAAGGTGACAAATGGGAGCACAGGTGGGTGAAGTGACAGTAAAGATGAGATCTTCATGGTGCCGTAACAAAGACAATACTTTACTTTCCACACTAGAAAGCCTGAATGGGGACAGAAAAGGCTGACAGCTATTTCTTTAATAGTGTGCCTTCTAGTACTTACTAACCACTATCAATATTGCTGTGCTATTCTTATTTTCTTTATTTCAAACTGGTCAAAGAAATCTGTTTGAGAATTGTGTCTTTGTGCAAAAGAGCTGACTCTCTGAGAACAGTTCACTTTGAGAACTCAAAAAGTTACTTTAATGGGAAAGCCATTTTCCAGTGCCACACAGAACGCTGGGCACTGCCGACCACTGATATGCTGTAAAAACAAATCAAAGAGTACCGTAGCTTTTTTAAATAGCATGCATGTGTGTGTTCAGACTGAGCCATGACACAGGCTCTTTGTAGTTAGTCGTTCTTTACAAGTCATGCTTAGTCGTCAGATGTTGGTCCAAGTTCGCAGAGCTACAGTTTTGTTCTCTTTCTGCTGGCAGTACGCTGGTAGTGCTTGCTCAATATGTGTCGGTAAATAGCACTCTGTCCCTTTTCAGTTCCAAAGCCAGCGAGTGCCTTGTTAAACCACGTTGTATGTCACCAGAAAGTGAGGGTCGGCTAAGTAAAACCTACATTTACCCCTTCCTATTGCAAGTTTTTTCTCTTAACCAGAAGTCCCTCTTTTAGCACAGGTTTTGCCATTAACTCTTAGGAAAGGGCTAATCTCTTTCTGTAACTTTCAAGTGCTGACAGAATGAGCCAGAGAGTTTCCAGAAAGCCTTCTTGCCTGGGAGCAGAAGCTCTCCCACTGATCACACCCCTCTTAATTGCTGCCAGCAGTACCTAGCCCCAGGGATGGGGAGCACAGGCTGCATCCACGCTAACAGTTGCCAGCTTCACATTCAGGAGGAAGAGCCCTGATTATTTCGCGGGGGTCCTTGAGGAACCTGTGGTAGGTACTAATGCAGAGCTAACCACTATTGAGTGGAGCCTGAGGGTGAGAATTGCTCCTTGCTAGCAAAAATAGCCTCGTGTCATTCTCTCTAGAGTAACAACAGTGTCTGCAAGCTCTGCTCAACAGAAAGCTGCCTGCTGGCCCTTCCCCTGTGCAAAACAAGAAGAGTTTGTCTTGAAAAAGGCAGCCAGATCCAGTCTGTAAAGTGGCTTTGAAACACTTTGCTATACTATCTACATTTTTGTCTGTTGTACTGACGTGTCTTTTGTTCCCTTTGGAAATGTCCCAGTGTATAGTTTGACATGACTAATTATTTGTTTGAATAGACAAGTATGTAACCTACTTCTGGCCAAATCTCTTCAAGCTCCTGATCCCTAGGAAATCCTCTGATGACCTGTTTGCTTCCTGGTTTAAATCTCGCAGAACAGTTTTGCCTTCTTTATATGTTAGAAATTCTTGAAAACCTGCCTGCCTGATGTTGAGGAAAAGCTCAGATTTTATAAGACAATAAAAGTTATTGGATTTTGGGTGGGAAAACTTTGAGCTGCAGAAAGTGAAATGGCAGGACTGGCAGGGAAAGGGAGCATAGTTGTAGATATGTCTTGCCCTTCTTCCACTGTGGAAATCACTTGGATTGTGGAAAAATGGGGAAAGGAGGAGTGGCTTGGCCTTTAATCTGTATCACTGATGCTCAGGAGACCTGACTCCGGTGTGTTTGGCACCATCTCATGGTGCAAGTGTGGAGAAGTCACCCAGCTTTTTCATACGTCAGAGCAATGGACAACTCTTCTGCCCTGTACTGAGGTCAGGCTTAACTCCTTCAGGGCCACAGAAGTCCTTGGAATAGGGACCCAAAGAGCTGCAATCACAGACGTCTTCTAGAAAGGTCTCCCTACTTGCAGTAATGTTTTTTTCGACCCTTTCTTAATTGGTAGCTTGTTCTAGGGAGGGGTGCATTTCTGACCAGGTAGCCTACTCTCAATTTACATTTCATTGCAGTTCACCCAGCTTCCAAGACAGGTGGGCAGCCAGGGTTGAGCCTAGGACCTCTAATTTATTGAGGAAGAAACATGGCTTCTAATATGCCACTGGAATTTTTCTCTAAGTGAAATTCAATCCTGTTTTGCTTTGTTCAGCTTCAGTTTTGAGCACTGCTTGGTGGCAACCACAGTATCAGAAGGAAATGGTTGCCTTTGCTCGTTTCCCATGACCTATTACTTCAGCCTCCGAGGGGATGCATCTGGGGACTGCTCTGTTTATCTAGCCAACTACTGCTTTGGTGGGAATTTTGACACGGGAGGACAGGCTGGCTAAGGGAAGAGGGGTGGGGAGCACTGCAGACTGGCAGCTCCTGTGGGAGAGAGGAAATGTTTTGCCTTATGAAATCTGAAGATTAAAGCCTTTGGTCACTCTCTCCGCAGCAGTCTTGCTTCTCATGGCTTAAGTGTGTTAGTAGGGAGCTTGTTGCCAGTGTGGGGAAGAGGTGGTTTTCTCCGGCCTCGCTTGATCTCCTGTTCCCTTCCCCCACGGTCACTTTTGTCTCCGATTAAATATTTTGAGAGGAAACAGATGGGGATGCTTTGAGCCCCAGCGGGTTAGAGTGCAGGATTCCTGAACCTGTGTGGGTATTACTCAGCCTGGTGGTAACGTTTTACTGACCGGTTTATTTTCTTTTTGGTTTGAACAAAGGAGGCCTGACTGCTCCTGATTTATAAGAGGTAAATAAAAAGTGGTTCGTTGTCTGCACTGCCATTTCTCAGCAGTCGTCAGGAAGGAAAGAGATGGTCGCACCGCTAATGATTTAAAGTGTGTGACTAGCAGCTATATACTGCCATTAAATAATAACCCCAAAAAAAAGTTCTTGGCTTGTAATGAACATTTGGCTCCCCTTGCTCTTAGAGGAAGTGAGTAATCAAAGGGGAAAAACATGCCTATTAACGTGACGCCCATTTTAAAGGCTGCAGTGGTGAACTGTATTGCAGCCTGCACCATCAGGGCTTGGTTCTTCTGGCAGTCCCTATTGTAACATCTTTTTCCCCCACACAGTGTCGGGCGTATTCAGTCTTGTTTCCTTCCATCAGTGATGATGCCTGTGTTAGCCTTGCAAGGCAAGCCCCGAAACTCCTGGTGTTCTGCAGGACAGAGAGGAACTTCCCATCACCTCTAGCACAGGATTTCCCATGCAGCTCTGCTACCCTTGCACCGATCTGGTTCGCAGCTCTGCAGAGTTTTGGCCAAGCACATGGCATTTTTGTGGAGAGTGCTGAGTGCTCCACGGAGCTGCTAGGGAAGAGCTGTTACTATTCTGAGCAGTAGCAGCTGATACAAATTTAAAATTGCCTTAATGAAAAAAGAGCAGAGTTATTTTCCAGGCCATGTTTCTACTGCATTCACTGGCAGGGCTTGCAGTAACGCCGCTCCAAGCACACATAAAACAATAAGGATCTTTCTGATGCCTTCCAGACAAGTCAGAGCTATTTTGGGAGCTCTCATACGTGTTTGTAAACTTTCGAATCGCTTTTGCCTCCTTCATGCTTAGAAATATCTCCTTCCTGCCCTGCTTAGAAACAAGTGATGCTTCTTATTTTTGTTTCCTAGAAAAGAGCAGGGATTATTTTCCCCTGCCGGGCTCTCCCCAGCCCTTGTGGAGAGGCTTGGCTCCCAGCTCGCCAGCTAATCAGAGTGCTCTTGTTGGTGACCAGCTGTACCGCCGGCTGCAACATCCGTGGCTTTGCCCTCGCTCTGTTCCCGCCGTTCCCCGGTCCAGCACCGAGCAGGCAGGAGGGACGGCTCCTGCTTCTCAGCAGCAACCCCCGGGGTCCCAGAGGGATGACAGAGATGCCATCTGTTCCGCAGCAAGGAGCGTGACCAGGTTGGGAGGACGCCGGAGGGGACGAGGGCACGGAGCGAGGGCCAGGGCTGCGTTTGGACCCGCGGTCGCGCCCCTTGTTCCCCACTTCCTGGGGAGGGATCAGCCTCCGTAGCCTGCCTCTGGCTCCTGATGTTTTGCCAGGCTTGTAAATTTCACGTTATTTCTCACAGCACAAAAAAATGTAATTGCGCAGTCCCTCCCACACAGCACTCACCATCGCCTACCGAGGCTGACTCGTTTCCTGTTACATGCTTGCTTCAGCATTTCAGTTTTACCTTTTGCGGCTTTCCCTTTTCAGCCTCGGGAGCAATGTGGTGCTGAGCTGCGCTCTCTGGCTGCTCACCCAGGGGTTCCCGTGCTCCTGGCTCTTGGCACTGGGGGTGCTGGGCTTGTTTTTAAGGTACGAGAGGCAGCAGCTTCGTAGCATTTCTGGAAACACGACCGTTATCAAGCCAGCGGTGGTTCTGGGGCATTAATCACAGAGGTTTCTGCTTTGTCGAGATTGAGATCTGAAAGACAAAGCTCTGAGACATTTTTGCTGGCCTCAGAAGAAACCGTGCTGAGAGCTGAATATCAAGGGCACTCGGTTACCCCAGCCCCCTCTGCTCCTCCTCCTCACTCAACCTGGCTGGGGCCAAGGAGGACTCAAAGCAGGGGCAGGGGCTGCTTTTCCCAAGGGAACCTCCCGGGTGTGAGTGCCGGGGCAGAGCAGGGCCCGGGCTCACAGAAGCCCTCGGCAGCAGGAGGCAGGGCCACCACCCTGACCCGACGTTGTACCAGAAGCTTTGGCTCGCTGCGCGTCCATGTGGTGCAGAAACCCAAAATAGGCTTTCCTCATGATGAAATGTTTCAAAAAAGGGCTAGAGATAAAAGCCACAGGTGAAGACCTCACTTCTGAGCAAAGACAGGCTATCCTGACCTAGGAATGCAGTGTGCGATCGGTTTGTACAGACAGAGTTAGCGACCTGCTAGTTTGTAATAAAGCATGTTCTAGCAAAAAAAAAAAAGAGAGACAAATCCCCCCCAGCAATATAAAATCTGCCTTGAAAGAAGCAGATAGCTAGGCTGCCTTGTCAGCTGGGGTAATTTGGCTTATCAGATTTATTAACATGCTTGTCAGTAATACGCGTTTTATCTGATGATCTGATGCTGTAATTTGTGTGCAGCACGGAGTCAGCTTGCTTAATAAGCTGCCGAGGCCCGGGCGGGGGGCTGCTGTCTCTAACTGCCGCGCTGGGGACAGGGCGCGCAGAGGCCGCGTGTCAGTCAGGGGCCGCGCTGAGCAAGGGCAGCAGCGTCCGGCCTGCACTAGTGCCTCGAGTAGCAGCAGCAGGGGGGAGGCTTTGGAGCGGTGCTCGATGCATTTTTGGGGGTTCTCGTGTTTTCAAGAAGTGCCCTGCATGTGTCTCTGATGCAGGGGGTCCGTTTTAGTCACCCCAAAGTGTTAGTGTGACAGGCTCCGGCACGCGGAGCGGCGTTGCTTGCCTGTTTGGGCTCCTCTGGAAGCACACATAGATTGCGGTGGTGCTCAGAGTGCTCCTCACCCTTGCTGTTGCCTGTCCTTGTTCTGAGCAAGCTGCGTGTGATGTCTCGGTGTTACGGCACTGGGTGCGTCGTACCCACAACTGTGAGACTTGGCACATCCTCCCTGGTCTCCTCTCTCCGCTTACTGACGGCCCTGCTGTACCAGTTTGGTAGCTCTCTTGGACCACAAGCCTCCAGCATGCCTTGCATGCCAGGAAATCATGAGGCAGGGCTCTGCTAGAGCCCTCTCTGCCAACCTCCCCCTCCCCTCCTCCCCAGCTATCCCTTCAAACCAAAGTTCAGGAAACGCTGCAAAGAATGCAGAACATGTGATTTTTGTGTTAGTTGGTTTTGACAGAGCATCACCTGCAGCAGGGTCAACGTAGCAATGTAATGAGTAGTTACCCTATCATCAGAAAATCCCCAGCACAGACTGTTGGTCTTCTCCAGCAGCGCTCCTCATGTTCCAGTGGGGTTTATACTGCTCTAGCTGTCAGGAAAAGGGATGTGCTGCAATTGTCACCCCCCTTCTCACCTACTTACCTTGCTTCCCATCTTCCTGTGGTCCCTCAACACACCACATATTCACCTCCTCATGCCCCACCAGCAACAGAAGTGGAAGGTAAAAATGCTGGGGGAGTTGGCCCCAAAGGAGTCTGAAGAGATTTCTTTGCTCCAGAGATGACTTGTAGGTGGTTGCTGCCTTTCTATCTGAGTGTCAAGCACAGAATCACAGAATGGCTGAGGTCAGAAGGAACCTCTGAAGGTCATTTGGTCCAAATGGGAAGCACAAGCGCTCAGCTTCTCAGATAAACACAGCTGATCAAAAAAAAAAAAAATGTTGAATAAAATGTGTGCAACAAATGAACAAGCAAAACCCCAGGCTTGGCCATCTCACACACCACCAGAAAAAGCCCAGGCCTTCAGGCTGCTAGGCAGCCTGGAGCTATTCATTTGGCTGGCATGGTATTTGTGTGCTATCTCAGTTGCAATGCGTGCGAGGACAGAGGGACATTAGCCCTCATGTTCACGACATGCCTGTGTGGGCCCATTCGAAGCCATGAACTGTAGGCGTAGGGAGCCTGACCCCCAGATATATGCAGCTTGCAGGTTTTCCAGGGATTGGCAAGGGCTGTGTAGCCCCAGAATTTGCCAGTCCCAGCTCCCCCAACCCCACAGGGCTGCTGCTGCTGCTGAAGCAGGGCCAGGGGCCAGCACAGAGGTTCCAGTGATGGCAAGCTGCTGCAGAGACCTCAGACATCACAGCCACGGTGGAATTTAAGAGAAGATGAAGTTCTGTAAATTCTGAGTCTTGTAAACCAAGATTGGTCCCATGAAGAAGTGTAAGTTGGGGAGACTGAGGCCAAAGCTGAGCACCTGAATTGTAGCTCCTGCCTGCAGGTCAACTACTGGAAATACAGAAGAGGCAGGCTGTTTTGAAAGTGAATAGACATCCACAAATCCTTCAGCACCTTTGCAAATCTAACCACTTGTGTGTTGATGCTTAACTAGCCTTAAGTTCCTAACTTCGGGCATTAGGGATTTGAAGCTTTGTCTTATGTCTTTTAATATAGCAGGACTTACTTGAGCATCTGCAGTTTTCACTAGAAAAAAGTATTTGTTTCTGAGTAATATTCTCTCTTAGGATCAATTACATTTAGAGTAGGAAAAAAAAAATTAGCACACCTCATGTTTTACTAAGTGGGAGGACGAGAATTACCATGTCTGCTTTGTACTCCTGGTCCAACTGAGATTGCAGCATATAGCGGGAGATGCGGGCGTCAAGCGCTGGATGTGGCAGCAGAACAGCGCCAGCAGAGGACTGTAAACAGTGTCATAACTTAACTCCCTGAGAGTGATTTCTCCACGTTACAATTTCCACACTCCTCCTGAAAGCTAAGGGAGCTTTTATGAGAGGGTGGTGAGAAGTCAAAGTCAGTATGTTTCAAAATTCGAGAGTGTTTGTCACTAGGGACCGGCAATAAGCAATGCAACTCTTTTGCCTGTATGTTAATACAAGGCACCAGGGAAATGTCTGCATATTTTTTCATACATACTACAAGTTAATTATTACCACAAGACTTTTCTTTAAAGTCATACTGAAAATATTTTCCCTAAGAAAACAGTAAATGATTGGAAAAGCAAATAAATCAGAGTTTAAAGGCTTGTTATCTTACCATCCTTACCACAACTGGCTCCTGCAAGCTCTGATGATGGATGAGCACATTAGACTGCACGTATTTAAGGCACTACAGGCTTTTCAATGCCAGGAGCTTAAAGTACACTGTCAAGTTATAAATCACAGGCCAAAGTTGTGCCTTGACATCATTGCACTCCAAGCAACTTGAATTGCAATATTATTTTAAAATCCATGCATGTTTCTAATGAAATATTAGGTTTGTTTTTAATTTACTTTTTTACCATGTTTGTTTGTTTTGTGTTTTGCTCAGCTTGATCAGGGAATCTGGGAGGTACATTTCTAATAAATCTTACTTCTATTCATATGTGCTAACTGTGTGTGACTTGCAAATATCAAAGGGAAATGTTAATTCGAAATGCTTTGGGAGAAAGAATTTCTATTATATTGAGCTTATTGGTTTTCAAACCTTTTTTCTTTTATAAAACTTCAAATCTGAATTAAAACGTCTTAGCCCTCTCTTGGGATGTGGGGACAAACCCACCCCTTGCCTGCTAAGTCTTTCCTTCTGCCCTACACGTTCCACCCACCCGTCTGTGAGCGTACTCCATGGAGCTGTTTGTTAATACTTGCGTGCAGCTCCGTCAGCCCACAAGTGTTGCAGAACAAAACAGTCACCTGTGAAGCGCTACTTTGATTCCATCTCCATTTGGATTAAGGTTCATTTCTTCTTTCAATAGGTGCAAAGTTTCCCATTAAATGGACTGCGCCAGAAGCGGCATTGTATGGAAGGTTCACAATAAAGTCGGATGTGTGGTCTTTTGGGATCCTACTGACAGAGCTGGTAACAAAAGGGAGAGTGCCATACCCAGGTAAGAAAACAGCCTGAGCCCTGCATCACCTTGGGAAAGGAGTGGGAATGAGCCATATGCTTAAACTGGAATGTGTGTTTATTTTCGTTGGGTTCAGAGGAGGATGGCTATCATGCATAGGTTCTGCGTATGCTTGAAAGTGGTTCTGACTGAAAGCCAGTGTGCGATCATCATGATAAAAGTAACAAGAGCAGAAAATCCAACGTGCTCATTTCTATTTTTTTTAATTGTTTTCAATTCATTTACTTTCTAGTCAAATAATGAAAGCAAGGTAAAACAGCTATATAATGGAGCAAATAGCTCTCCACAGTATTGCATTCACTTTAAAATACCAACAAACTCCCAGAGTAGCATTACTGCATTTATTCTGTCAGACTGGTTCTGTACAAGGTCTGATGACTGTCTGAATGTCTGGTATTACCAAATCTCCTTTTTATAAACTCTTAAATTTCAATCCTTGAGTTAGACGTGGATGGAAATGAAAGAAAAAAAAATGTGTAATGTGCAGGCCAGAGCTCACGGCAAGGTCAGAGAGGGGCCAGGTTCTCTGCATGGGGGAACCGGAGGCCCCGTGATTCTTCGTTGAAAGCCTGCCAAGTATCCCGGGGATTAAGATTTGTAGCCGGGGTGACTGGATCTGCCTGTGCAGAAGGAGCTTTACCTTCTGCTGCCGCCCCTGAAGACTGTAGGCATTCAGGTGAAGAGGAAAGGGGTGAGGAGAAAGCAGTGCATTACATGGAAAAGAATTTAATCCCTTCATTTACTTATCACCACGGATACTAACAACAGGGCATCTAGCTGCATCTTTATTCTTTTTGGTTTTTAATTTCTCAGCAGTAAACCTTGGCTGTGTACACTACAGCTGATTTAGTAGAAAGTGTCCTAAAGCAGTTTCAGTTTGCCAGTCTGTGCTGTTATCAAGCAGTCAGACCCATACATCAAATTCAGCAGGAAAAGCATCAAGGTGGAGTTCAATTTATCCTGTTGTATCTCACGCCACTTCAGAAGGCTGAGCTCAGCAAAACTGAACTCCCAGAGCTTTTCCAGAAATTTCAACTTTGCTAGCCACCAGTAGCCAGTATTTGGGAAGAGAATATGGGGAGTGGAAGGCTTCTCATGATCAGTGGTGAATTTTGGCATGATTAGCAGGGAGCAGCTTAGCAAAGCTGTGACTGTGCCAACAGAATGAGGGAAGAGAAAGCAAGGTGGTGTGTTTCTGTGGGATGGATGAATCATAGAATCATAGAATGGCCTGGGTTGAAAAGGGCCTTAAAGATCATCTAGTTTCAACACCCCTGCTCTGGGCAGGGTTGCCAACTACTAGAGCAGGCTGCCCAGCGCCACATCCAGCCTGGCCTTGAATGCCTCCAGGGATGGGGCATCCACAACCTCTCTGGGCAACCTGTTCCAGTGCCTCACCACCCTCTGAGTGAAAAACTTCCTCCTAATATCCAACCTGAATCTTGAATCCCTCTGCCCTGCACTTCCCCACGTGGTTGAAAAAAGGAGGGTAAACCCCACAGAGCAGTTGTGTCAGTGGCAGGCACAAAGGTCTTCTTGCCATGGGGATTACTGGCAGTGGCATGGGGGAGCAGTGATTTCCAGGGGGTTATTGAGGATTAAATGAGCAGGCATGGGCTGTGTGCAAAGGTTGAAGATAGAAAGAAGATGCATAAGATGTAGCTGATACAGTGTTATTTCTATAGGGTGGGCAAAGATGCTGGCTGGGGTGCAGGAAGAGGATGCTCCTGGTCAGTACTAGCAGAGTAGCTCCCACCAGCCAGGGCAGAGTTACAGGTTTGGGTTTTTTTGCTGAGCTCTACATTTGTGGGGCAGCGATGCTCAGTGACTAGCCTTTTATCATGTGCATGAGTGCAAACACACACACACACAGGAAAAATACTACTGTAGGCAAAAGTGACTGTCTAAGCCCTGTGTTAACTCACAGGTTCGTAATTGAACACTGTGTTGGCCAGGTCAGTAGAGGATGTCTGCATTTCCCAAGTGTTTTTTTCCCTCCCCATGGGAGAAAGAGGCCACTGGAAGTGCACTTAAGTGCTTGCAATATATAACTTCTTGTAGGATCCGTGACAGAAATCTCAGGCATGGTCTCTGTCCTGAAAATGAGGACAGTTTTATTACACAGCAGTCTGAGCACATCAAAGACAACTAGCGGCGTCTCTCCTCTTTCAGCACCGTCCTTCCCCTTCGTCCCTCCCTGCACAAAGCCCTCACACTGAAAGTCCTTCCAGCTCATTCTCCCCTACCCATGCTAGGAAGACATCAAGAAGCTAGAAACAACTTCTTGTGTGTGGCATTCACTGTTCCCCAGATTTCAACCAGATGAATGACCCCCCTTTTGGAAGAGAGGCTGGAGCAGGGGCAGGACACATGAGCAGTAAAGATTTTGCTGGCAGAGGTGAAGATCAGGCTAGAGTTCACAATCCAGCCTTGACCCCAGACCTTATGGCTCCCACAGGCAAGACTGACTTTTTGACAGGTGTCCTCATCTTCGTCCTTCAACCAAGCCTGTTTCTCTGTCAACGGACATAGTGGACTGCTGTGATAACAATGCTTTCTCATTCTTTTCACAAGACAGCAGACTGAAATAAGCAACTTTCACAGTCTTTCTGGGTGTTGGGGTTCTATTTTCACTATCACAGTGGGGAAATAAAAACTGGATATGGGAAGAAGAGGAGCCAAGTTTAAAAAATAATCTGCTTAGTCAACCTTTTTCAGTTTCTGTTTCTTTCCACTTTCACAAATATCCCCTTGGATCTTAGGAACTGTTTAGTGCAGTTTAAGAGTCGGAGGCTGAATTTCTCTAGCTGTAGTCAGGGTTTTTTTGTTGGGTTTTTTGTTTGTTTGTTTGTTTGTTTGTTTTTTGTTTATTAATATGTTGCCTTTTGGATAGACAAAATTCTCAGCTGCACTAAATAAGCACCTCTGAACTTGCCCCTTCTGCTTTCTATTGCACTTGTCACATGGAGAGCATTTGCATGTTATGTCCAGTGTGACAGCCACCATGATATTGTCCACATTGCTGCCTCCGGCCAGGTTGATCTTCAAGCCTGGACTCCGAGTAACTCTGCAGTCCCTGGGGAGCTGTGTTCAGCCTCCTCATCACTGCGGGAGGCTGGGGCCAGAAGGCTTGGGCTGAGTACACATCAGTGACCCAGCCTGTGTGGGTACCATCATCATGGATGGTAGACAAAGACTTGAGAGAGATGTGTTCTCAGCACATAGCACAGATAAGCTCAGGTGGGTTTCTTTGTAAGCAGGAAAGCTCAACTCACAAATGCTAGAGCTCAAAGTTGCAACTCTTATACCGAGCAAATAATACCTTATTTAAAATAATAAAAAAAGATTTTGATAGCTTTGTTTTGTGGGTGTTTTGAGAGTGATAAGTACTTGGGGGTTTTCAGGCCTTAATTTCTAAATGAAGTGGCATGACTTCCAGATGTTTAAAAATTGCTACTATTTTTGTACAGGAATAATTAAGTTCATATTATTCTCTGTAAAAAACAGCTTTATGCTTCAAAGGTTGTCTTCCTTTGGGAGCAGCTTTCCCATTTCCTTCAGCGTACTGTTGTTCCTGTCTATGGAATGGTTCCCCTGCCTAAGCCCTCCCATCCCTCACCTCTCACCTGTAGTTTTTCTTTGGGGCTGCCCACAGAATTTAGGAATTCTGCTTCTAGATCAAACTAATCGAAACCCACAAATCAACCTATCTCCATTTTGCCTCTCTTTGAGAGTGCCAGTGTGATCCAGCTCCTATGGAGTACTGCACGGTTTGACCTTCTCGGCTGTACTAGAGATGTGCTAACCTGTCCAGGTCTGAGGAACCTGTGAACATGAGCAGAGGCATAACTCTGGATTCTTGGAGAACCTGAAATAGAGTGTATCAGGGAATGGCAGCAGCTGAGCTGTTGTTTTAAGAGTCCTACTTTAAGCATTCGTGTCTGTATTAGTGTTTGGTCATTGGTCTGAAGTCATGCAGTAGATGTTGAAGGAGCATAATTCTCAGTCCAACACAAGAAAACAAGAATAAAGTGGCTTAAAACCGTCACTGTCTTCAGTGGACTTCACGTTGCCCTAAGTAACCTATATAACATAAGCTTTGGATGTGGGGATGCTGCCTAGTTCCAGTAATCTTGTTTCCTGTCCTCTGGAACAGCAGCATTGCCCAACTCTGTGCTATTTGCACATCTGCTGTGTTCTGTCTAACCAAGCTCTACGTTTTTTCAGCCACAACTGGAAATTTTATGTCCCCTTTTATGTCACTGTAACTCTTACTATTGCAGCTTTTCTAAGAGGATTCAAGCAGCATTGCGTTTCTGTCCCCAGTCTGTATGGGCAGTAGATTATTATTGTATTGAGCTTTAAAGTGGCCATATCATGTGGCATCCTAGGACTATTGGAAGTTTCACTAGTAAAGCTGGGTGGTGGGAGTTATTTCATTTTTGATTTTCTCAGGGACTGAGTAGCTAATGGAAAGCCCATCTTTTGGAAATTGGATATTTCCTTTTTGGTCCAAATGCTAGTTCTAGAACATTATGAGCACAAACCGATTTTCAAGCAGGTGAAATAACTGTAGTCGACAGAAGAACATTGCTGAGTAGTTTATTCCACAGACTTAAGGTTTTTTAAAATAAACTTTTAAGGCATCTAGGAGTGTATTGCAATCAGAATTTCATTTATTATTTACTAAAAGAGTTGAAACTCTCGGGTATTCATTAGGAGAGAAGAGTTGTACAGGCTGTTCAAATATTCTCTCTGTGGTGTTAGAAGTGCAGATACAACGGGCTGCTGCTATCAAAAGAGAAACACTAAAACCTGTAGGATAAGATAAGCAAATCCAGATAATAGGTTAGTAAACATAAATAGGCCTTTTAAGAAGTAAAAAGTATACCTGAAACACTGCTATTTTTATAAGTCTGATTAATAATACAAACAAGATTTTGAAAAACATGTATTTGAAACTCCCTTTTTAAATTAGTAGCACACGTCAAAACCAGCAGAATTTCTTTGGCAGAAAGATTCTGCAACCCTTGCTGGACACATGAATTCCAACAAGGAACAGGAGGATTGCTTGATTTAGTTTCGTATCTGGATTTTACTGGAAGGGAGGGGAAAGGACAAAGGAAGAGAAGGGCGTTTTCTTGGATTATACCATGATGACCAAAACCTGGGACAGAAATGACTGTGACTCCAGGCAGCAATGTCTCTTTTATTTTCTTTTCTCTATCTTTTTAAAAGAAAAGGGAAGGGAAGAGCTGTTTGTGTTTTTACTCCCCCCATGCCCCTCCTCAGGGTTTTTCTTCCAGCATACAGTTTGTTATCAAGTTTCAGAGTGTGCTTGCAGCACCGAGTAATACACTGGATAAAAATACCAAGCATTTGACATCTTAGAATAACAAATCAGTTGGGAAGGAGCTTTCCTGCTGCTGTTGATTCCATCCAAGTTGTATTTAAAGGGATACTGACAAAATAAAAACAAAGAATTCAGTTTGTTTGGGGTTTAGGTATACACAATAGATGAGTTACTGGTAACACTTATTTTCATAGCCTTTACTATGTAAGGGAAGCAAAGCACGGAAGAAGTTCTTAGCCCAAAACATGAGGTAATTCAACTGATTCAAAGATGAGGGTATGAAAAAACAGTGCAGTTTTTTGTTCAAAACACAAATTGAAAAAAAGAAAAATAATAGTGAGAACACAACGTGAGCAAAATGCCCATTTTTTCTTGTAGCATCTCAAAAACAACACAGCGCCAGAAGGTTTGGGTGGATGCTGCCTTTGGGTTGGTGATGACTCACAGACCACTAGTGTTCTTTTTCAATTTAATAAAAAAAAGTAGAATATGTTTGAAAATGTTCTAGTTGAATAATGAGGAACATCCAAACGTTTGTTCTGTGTGTGGCAAGCTTTTCTGGTTTGTTGTGAGCCTGTGTGACCTAACAGCATCAGTTTGGACTTGATAATACAGGAGAACATTAACTCCATGCAGAGTCTGATCTCTGCAGAGGACCAGTATTATTCTATTTTCATCACTCTGTAGAGTTCTAACCAAGAACTTTGTCCCATACAAAGTGTTTGTTCCTACTCATAAACACCTAACACCAAAAATATAGTGAGTGAATGCAGGTGATAAATCTAAAACAAGAAGCCTAAAGTGTTGGTCTGCAGGACAGGGAATACCATAAACCAATAATCTAACCTTTCTTTTTGCAATTATCATTGCCAAAGGAGACAGCAAAGAGAGGTTTATAGGAGGATGAGGCAGTTTTCTGGGGAGGTTCCTCCGTGCGCAGCAGGCAGCATAAGAAGCAGCATGTCAGTGCTGGTTTGGAAATCCGAGGCGATGCAGTAGGCCAGCCAGAACTGTGAATCAACCAGAACACGGCCAGATGAGAGGCTAAACACTAGCGAGGCAGCCTGTGAGAGGCTTTGAAAGTGAAGACAAGCAGCTTGTGTTTGACGTAGTAGGCAACAAGGAGCAAGGGCAAGACCATGGAAGGGATGGTTACAGCAACGGGCTAGGAAAATGATCCTTACAGAAACATTGCAAATGGATTATCAGCAGGAAGAAATTGCCCTGTCAAGATAAGAGGAAAAGGTGTTTTGTAATCATAACATGAGATGAGAATCTAGATGTGAGTCATCAGGAAAAGCTACATCTTGCAGATGCTTCTTTCAAAACATCCTTAAGAATTAAACACAACCAGGATGTGAGGACACAGAGCAAAGGCCAGGTCCAAGGGTACTGCTGCGTTACCAGCCTAAATGCCACTCAGTGTAAGGATACTACTCCCGCTGGTGAAGGTGCAGAGTAGCCAAATGAGTCTGTACTGAAGAAGGTGGTTGAATTATTTCTCACAAATAACTTTAGCCAAAAGTATGGAGTGGAAGGAAAAGATCCGCTGGGTCCTGAACATGGGACCAGAAGGGTCTTCAGGAGAGCACCCTGAAAGAACAGAGTGGAAGGATGGGGTGATGGAAGCCAGAGGGAAGATCAACTAGCAGAAAGAGCAACACCAATGTACTTATTTGTAGATTTGGTCATGGAGAAACTTCAGTGGCCCTCACGGTTCTCCTGCAGAGCTGCTTGGCAGGACCCACCAAGTCAGGGCAGTGAAGGCTGCAGATGCTTTTCAGCAGAGGACTGGGGCAGGAATTGCCAACTGGCAAGCATAAAGCTTGCAGTGACACGCATGCCTTCTCTGAAATATTTCTGCGTGCCTGTGGTGCCAGTCTGACTCATGGTACCCTTAAAAAGCCAAAGGAATAACTGGAAGAGATATTTAAACTAAAGCTGAGCTTGACTGCAATTAATGTAGGGTGAAGAACACTGTATGGTGAATTGTAATGTGTGTAATGTAAAAAAAGCAGAAGAAACCAGAGTTGAAGTGGTTACATAGAAAATACAAGGTAGCAAAGGGCCTGCTTGGCTTAACCTCTTAAACAGAGACGAGCATGATAGTAATATTCCTTTTTTACTTGAGAGAGAACTATGGTTCTGCCGTACAGCTGTTTTGCTTGGCATTTGACTTGTCTTCTGAACAACTTTGTTCTCTTTTGGGGTGGGATGGAACAATGCGATATGCTGCAAGCAGTACTGACCAGCACAGATCAAGTAGTAAGCTTCTGAACTGCTGCGGAAGATAATGCTGCTGGATGTGCCTGGTAGCCTAAAGAGCAGAGTTTGTCATCTTTTTTAGCCCCTGCAGCACAGCCTCACAAAGCCCTGGAAAAAAGGCGCATATTTGGAGTGTTTCAAAAATTAATCTTAATTTCTAGAATTTTGAATAGTATTTCATGTAATGCAACCATTTCACATAATATATTTCGTGGTCACTGTTGTTGGGGAGGGAAAGTGCCAAATCCTACCCATTTTGAGTAAGTCAAGAGGGTAACCATGGGAGCAGCATTTTAGTCATCACTGGATTTTAAAACCCTCTGCTGAAAAAGAAAGTAATCCAAGTTACTTTGCAGGAGATGGAGAGCTGAAACAGGACATTGGGGTGGTTTTGTTTTTTTCTCCTCTTAGCCAAAAGAAATAAGTATGTATTGTAGATACACAACCCATATACTTGGGTTAATTTTCCTGTAATTCAACAGTGCGGATTTGTCTGTCCTTAACAGGCATGAATAACCGTGAAGTCTTGGAGCAAGTAGAACGCGGTTATCGGATGCCATGTCCTCAGGACTGTCCCATCTCCTTGCACGAGCTTATGATCCACTGCTGGAAAAAAGACCCAGAGGAGCGTCCCACTTTCGAATATTTGCAGGGTTTCCTTGAAGACTACTTCACTGCAACAGAACCCCAGTACCAGCCCGGCGACAACCTGTAAATCCCTGGTCTCCACACACTGTCGTGAATTACCAGGTGTTCCTCAGCCCTGCCCCACCTGCCCTTCAGCTTCCAGCTCCGTGATCGGCTTCCTAAGAGTGCAGCAGCATCTTCCAGCACCGCCGTGCACAGGAGGGGCTGAAGTTGGGAACTCCTGCAGCCCTTGCCTATGACCACTTGTCCTAACAATCTGAATGTCCTGGATGAAAAGGAGAAAAACACTTGTTTTTTCTTAATCAAAGACTCCACAAAACTGCATTGTATTGATGTTATGTAAACTGCAAAACCTCCGTTCATTGTAAATAGTAACTCAGTGCCAATAACTGATCCTAGTGCTTTCCTTTTTTTAAAACGCAAAACCTATGTGATTTTAACTAGTCTTCTCCTGATTCAACTAAAAGTATTATTTTCCAGAAGTGGCCTCTTTGTCTAAAACATTTTTTTTCATGTTTTAACAACAACAACAACAAAATCAGGACAGGTGTTTGGTTTTTTGCTTTTTTTATATATAAAATATATATAATATATATACATACCTGTACATACAGTATATGGGTGCTATTGCAGAGGAAACTCATTTTGAATTGAATGAATCCTGCTGCAGCAGTACCCAGAAAGTGATAATTTTACTGCAGACATGAAAACACTGGTGGGATTCTGGAAGCCAGTGATCTAATTTTTGGCTTTTGCCAAGCATGATTTTTTTAAATTGGATTGCACTTTTTGTTTATGACTATGTACCTGTAGATGGTTGTAACTTTGCTCTTTCAGGAATCATGTGCTGTATTTACAGTAATGTTTCCAATGTTTGACAAGTGTGTGATGATTTGTTCTTGAAATTAAAATGAACATATTTAAAGCAAGAAAACTACACCATCACCGTTTGAACTGGAAAATTGAAACTGCAAGGACTTCTTGTATCAAAACATGTATACTGAAATGTTTCAAAAAGATTTATTAAACCGTGTAACCACATTCAGATGGTCTTCAAATCATAGCATTTTAGCCATGTCCACCTGCTAAACTGTTGGTCACGCAACTAGGATTTTTCTGTTTTATGTGTAACATTTTTCCATTGTAAAATAAGTGTGTTAAATGTCCTGTACTGCTAATGAAAGTACTTTCTCTGTGTCTGCAAGTTCTCCAGTGGAATTACTATGCACTTCTTTACATTTCATGGGGGATGCACAGAACAAAGTATTACCTTTTCAGTTGTCTGTACCAGCCTTGAATTACTTACGTTTAACCAAAAAAAATTCCTTTCTATTTCTATTGAGTTTTTAATACTGAGTTGCAAATTTTAAAGTCTTAATTACATTTTGTTATGGTTTATTTGCAAGTTTACATTTTAAAACTGTTTAACTTTCTTAATTTAGTAATTAAAAAAAAAAGAGCATTTTACATTCGGATAGTTGTTCTTTTGTTTAAATTGTGGAGATAATGGTGGAGATGAGATAAAAACTTTTCAAGAAGGGGTGTCATGCCATTTGGGGACGTATTTAATAGGAGTATGCAGACCTATGGGTCATCATTTTCCAAATTATGAAGTCAATATGTTTTTAAGCAGCTGGAGTTCAACTTTAAGAAATATGGTTGAATGCATAGCTAGTCTCTCATTTCTCTGTTCTGCAGAGCAGTTTATTCTTTAATAGTTCTTTTGCTTTTAATGTGAATACCTTTACAAGTGTTGCAGGAAAAAAAAATCTATGCCTTGTATTGTTGTTATTGCTTTAAAATATTGCAGCCATGTAAGACTTCATGACAGTTGAAACGTTTTTTTTTAAATTATTTAATAATTAGGTTGTGAATTCATAGTCTGAATAGTCACACATTTTCTAAAGAGAACCTTTTTCAGTTTCTGAAAACTAACACAATAATGAATTGAGATTCAGAGAAGAAGTTGTCATCATTTTTTTAATACTTTCTATACAAAGCATTGACTGAAAATCCTCTTGCAAAGGAGGGTTCCACACTTAGCCTTTCTCAGAGTGTGAATTTATATGGCCATGTTGCTTGTTACCAGATTTCCATGATAAATCGGTTAACATTTTACATGTAGATTCTATAAGTAATGTTATGTACATGCTGTGTTCAATGTTTCTGTACTGCTGTGGAACACCGAAGAGGCCATAATTCTTGTTGGACTTTTTAAAATCAGTCTTAATACTTACGAGGTGAGTTGTGGTCCTCTTTTTCCCACAGCTACCCCCCTGCCTTAAAACATCATCCACTGAGCTGAGCACTTGTAGTAGCTCAGCTGGCTGGTGAAGCCAGAATGTAATGTACTCAGACAAGTACTTGGTGGCAAAGCGTGGTCATGCTGCCGAGGTCCTTAGCAGTCAGGATGAGGCTAAAACATTCAGGATTTTGCCTGTGTTTCTCATTGGAAGTAAGACACAGATAGGGAGTCATCGGGATTTTATGGCCTTTGTTTCTGATTCTCGGGTTTGCTGTTCCTTGTATCACATTCGGTCTGTGAGTACCATGTCGGTCTCTGCCTCATCTCTGCCTGCAGCTGGCTTGTGTGCAGACTGTTGCCACCGCTGAGTGGCAAATCCAGACCATTTCTCATCAGTAGCTCTTCTGCTTCTTTTTCTTAATGTTGGGAGTTTTGTTGTTTGGGGTTTTTAATCTCTCAAATAAAAACATCAGCAAAAATTTAAACAAGGTTGTTAGCATTTTTGCTATAAATTAATAAAAAAACTTTTCTTAGGCACAGTGTATACATCACACATAGCTGTGTGGTGACTGTAGAAGTAGAGCTATCAGCTTAAAAATATCCTCTTCCCTCCAATATTTTTTTTAATGTAAGGCGAAATAAATCACAACCAGATAAAGACAACTGGCCAAAAGCTCCCCACCCCACCCCCCCTGACTCCTAACCAATCTTTGGTGTGACAGCGAAGTCCCAGAAGAGGCTGAAAGGACTCCACGGGGTGACCCAGATATCTCCAGGCTGATTAATCCAATACCAGTCCCAGGAAAAATGACAGGCAAAAATGCAACACTGCCACAACAGGGACAATTAATATGATTAATGCCTGTTAATGTATTTCTATGGGAAGGAAATAATGTGAGATTTGGTGGATCTTCCAAAAGATCCAAAGTTTGCCAAAGGCACTAACATGATATCCTTTGGCTTCTGCAAACAGTATTTGATTTAGTTCTATATGATGCTCTGATTTTGGTTTAACTACCACTGCAGAAAACAAATACGAAGTAAATACAAAATGGAAAACTGATTAAATGTTAAAATTACAAAAATAATCATATATGAAAAATCTGTCTCCAACGCGAGTGTTTCTCATGAAGTCCCTAGGCTGGAAAGTACTAGCTGCAGACCAAGAAGGCAGATCGCTAAACGCATTTGACCTTGCCACAGAACTTGAAGGTGAGAGGGAAGTTGGTCAAATTTATTTTAATATGCACCATCCTTTTCTCAAATGCTGCAATAAAGAATGCAGCATGCTAATGATTGCTACCACATTGTACCCTGAGGGTTTAAGGGCCTCACATGAGGCTGAGCCCAAGTATACATGAGCTATTAGGATATACACAGTAGCTCCTCTTCTAATGTGTAGACAATATTCATTCATCAAAGAAGGCTTTTCCTGCCTAATGGGAAATTGCCACCAGCAGTGCAGACAAAAGAATATTTATTTTCTCAAATCGTGTCAGTTTGAGGGTCTGTCTGTCTTTCAAGAGTAATTGAAGTCTGTTTGTAGCTCAGAAATCTCATTGTGTTCTGCAATCTCAGTAAGCGGTGATTATAATTTCCTGTGACTCATACACAGGGAAATTTTACCACTGAAGGGGCTTCTGTTAACCGGGGCAGTATTCCCTGCCATCTTAGCTGAAGAAGGGGACACTTTAATTCTGGATTTTCCTGCACAGGCCAAAAGAAAATCCATGTTCTTTCATGGCCCCTAGCCAGGATGCCACTTGCATGGGATGTTAGTCTCTCCCTCCCAGTGCTGCTGAATTTATCAGGAGAACCTCTGACAGCTGAAACCAGGTTACTGAGATTCATTTTCAGTGTGAGAGGGGAAATGCTAGCTTCACTTAAGCCTGTGAGATATTTTCTGTTGATTTTTAATACAGCCACTGTTCGTGTGTGTGTGTGTGTGTGTGTATCTGTCAAAATGCAATTCTCGCACAAAAACGTCTATACCTACACAAACATCAATCTGTCTCCTTGTATTCTTCCCCTGTAGCTGAATGCTTAACAGATATGCATTTGTAAGACCAGGATGTGAGTGGATTAGAGGACAGAATGGTGTTAATAACAAAAGACCTTCTCTTTTTTTCTCTTTTTCTGGCTCCCCCTCCTTGCTCAGTTGCAATCCTTGCTCCCAGGCCAGGAGAGGGGTGGCAGCAGCAAGCGCTGCCGCTGCAGCCCTGTGATGGTTGGGGTCTCCAGCTACTGCAAAGAGCAACCTGCAGCTGATTTCTAAGTCAGGAAGGGAAAACATTTCTCCCAAGGGCATGGCTGCAGCTTGGGGCCTACAGTGTGAGTACACAGGAGGGCCGAAAGAGAAAAGAGTGCCCTCCCGGGACAAACATGCTATTAGCTTGTAGGCTGTACATCATGTCATGTGCAGGGAGATCTAGAGTTTGCAGCACCAGCTGTGCTTGCAGCGTCTGCGTTTCACTGTGGCCAGGGATTTATGTGATCAGATTATAGCAGAGTGGTGAGCCTGAACTGCAGTTTCTGTTACCAAATGTAAACATTTCCTCTGTTGCAGGGAGGGTAAATAGCATATATCCAGAATGATGGTCAAAAAAACACAGGAGTTGTGTGTCTGTGTCTAAAGGGAAGGTGTTATATCTGGCTGACTAAGCCAGATGGGAGTTTGATTGTTCTGCTTATTGTTGGGAATAACTCAGCATTAAGCTCTGTGAATAGCTAAAAGGGCAAAGAGCAAAGAAGTGAGATTATCCTCCTTCCTCCGTGGCAGTGCTACAGCCTGCTGAGGGCTCTGGTCTGCTTTTCTGTTGTGCATCAGCATTTGTAGCTGAGCCCCTGCACGCAGAGTGTTGTGAAGTTTGCTCGGCTGCAGAGTGTCACATCTTCACACAAAATCCCTGAGGCCTGTCATGGATGGATTTTCTTTCAAGGGGAGAAAAAAAAGGATACAGGGAAGATTTCAGACCACGCTGTAGCCTTATCCACTGACTCTGGGGTTCACCCTCACGCTGAAGGCCTGCCCCAAAACCTTGGCATCACCTACTCTTTATTCACACCCGCAATTAAGGCTCTGGGCTGCCTTCCAGCCCCATTACACCACTGGATTTCATAGAATCATAGAATCATAGAATGGCCTGGGTTGAAAAGGACCTTAAAGATCATCTAGTTTCAACCCCCCTGCTCTGGGCAGGGTTGCCAACTACTAGAGCAGGCTGCCCAGAGCCACATCCAGCCTGAAATTTCCCCAGCTAGAAGTTGCTACCTGTCCAGGAATGGTCCCTGGGTGCTGGGAAATGGATGCAGTGGTGCCTGCATCCCTGACAGCCCTTTTGGCTCCCGGAGCACTCACGCTCCTTGCTGCTGGCAGCAGCACGGGCATGACTGCATGTAGCCGAAAATGGGTCTTTGGCCGCCACTGATTCGGTGGGGACCACGCTTACACAAGCCTCAGCCCCCAGCTGCAGTGATGACCCAGAAGCAGATGCTAACTCCAGGTCTCCTAAAAAAGCAAAAATCCAAATCAGGAACTGATTTGCATTTTAAAAGCAGATGACAAGGTACGTTTGATCATGTGAGAACTAAAGTTTTCCCTCAAATTCCCATGCCTCCCAAATGCAGCGAAGCCTCCAGCTGAGCTTTGTATATGACCTCATATACATCCAGCGTATAAAACACATACCGCATCCTGAACATTTGCATATGTTACACGTCTTTTGTTCCACTTGGGTGGCCGTACCCTCCCCTCCCCTTCCCCCTACCTCTCGCCCCATTACTCACCCACACAGCTCCCTGTACATTACTCTAAACGTGTCATTTCTGAAGAAATACATATCCTGGTCTTGTGGAGCGTGGGGGTTCTGTTAATTGTCAAATGTTGAGTGGGTAATGATCAATGGATAGCTAATTGGAAGCAAGAGGGAATAAAATAGGTATTACTTAGCTCCTGCTCTTAATTAAGAGGATACATAATGCTGTGGGGAAAATCTTAACAAAAGGCAGGAGGGTTTTTGTTATTATTCAAGGTTTAATTAGAAGCATTGCATGACCTAACGTATAGGTACTGTTTTTTTTCCTTTCAGGTGTCTCTCCAGGGCGTGACTTAAAAAATGCCAAAGCAGAAGCCTAAAAAAAAAAGTGGAAAATGTTTTTGTAGGTATGTGCCTAGCCCTCTAAACAGCAAGAAATGGAAGAAAGCCTGATTTTCCCTCACAGAGCAAAAGCAGCAAGGATCTAGACGAATGCAGACAACTGGGAGAAAGTGTAGTATACCTTACACGAAGGCAGATGGAATTAAATGCTCCTTGCAATGTCTCCAGGTTAATTCATCTCACTAACATTAAAAGTTGAGCAATGCGACAGTGCTTTATTTCAAACAATTAATCATTTGGGAGCAGAAACATTTATGACTGAGTTAGTTCTCTGAATATATAGATGCAGTAGAAAATGCAAGAAGCAGAACTAGACATTGACATTATCTTCCTGATCAAAAAAATGAAATATTAGAACTCCTGAAGGACTAACAACCACTTTTTATAAAAAAAAAAAAAAAAAGCTCCATATTATCTGCCTTGCCAATGAAAACACTCATCCTGCGTACGAATATTAATCTGTACTTTCTATGATGGGCCCAATATGACACAGCACATTCTGCTTTTAAATATTGTACGGATGAGATACTAACTTTAAAGCATTCCAAGCTTGATCCGGTGTTCAGTGAAGTCAGTAGGCAGACTTCAGAAATACAAAACAGGCCTTCAGAAAGCAATTAGGATGGCCTAGGTTTGGGGGATGGAGGAGGCTTTTGACATACTGTAATAAACTTAGATATCTATTTTCTATGTTTACTAATCCAAAATAAGTTATTTCATAGCAGTTTCCACAAATTTGTGGCAGGGTATTTAGGTTTAGGCCAGACCTCGTCTTTGCTTTTAAACCCTCTCAGCAGACAGTGCTGTTAGCACAGTTAGCAGACAGAGTCTTTCATGTGTTTTGCTTTTGTTTTGTTTTGTTTTTGTCAGGCTTCTAAGAAAGTATGTGAAGCTCAAGTGATAGGAAATGCTCCAAGTAAAAAAAAGGAGGCTGAGGGGAGACCTCGTTGTCTACAACTACCTGAAAGGAGGCTGCAGCGAGGAGAGTGTGTAGGTCTGTTTTCTCTGGTAACAAGTGGTAAGATGCAACAAAACAACCTCAAGTTGCACCGGGGTAGGTTTAGAATGCATATCAAGAAGAATTTATTCACAGAAAGGGTGGTTAGGCATTGGAACAGGCTGCCCAGGGAAGTGGTGGAGTCACCATCCCTGGAAGTATTTAAGAGACGTGTACATTAGGGACATGGTTTAGTGGTGGACTTGCTAGTGTTAGCTTGATGGTTGGACTTGATTGATCTCACAGATCTTTTCCAACCTAAACAGTTCTAAGCACCTGCTGGTTCCTGGGGTTTGGCAAGTTAAATAAGGGACAGAAATGGTCATCTGGTTGCTGCTGCAGGCGCTATTAGGTCTGTAGGTATGATTTCTGGACTTAGAAGCACTCACATAAGGGCCAGCTTTTACACACTATCCCCCCAGGCATCATGTCCTGAGGAACCAAGCTGCTCTGTGCTCCCTTCTTTGGGCCACAAATACCACTTCAAATAAAGATATGTACATGTGGTCAGAATGGAAATAACCCCTGGAGACTGAATGCTGAGTGAGATAGCATTAACTTCTAGGGACATTTCTAGGTGGCCAAGTACACATGGAACATATGGAGCTACTGGAGAGAGTCTAATGAAGAGCCACCAAGATAATGGAGGGACTGGAGAACCTATCCTATGAGGAGAGGCTGAGAGAGAAGAGGAGGCTCAGGGCCTCTTATCAATGTGTAACAGAACACCCTGAAGGGAGAGTGCAAAAAGGATGGAGCCAGGCTCTTTTCAGTGGTGCCCAGTGCCAGGACAAGAGGCAATGGACACAAACTGGATCACAGGAAGCACTTCTTTACTGTGAGGGTGACTGAGCACTGGAACAGGTTGCACAGAGAGATTGTGGAGCTCCCATCTCTGGAGCTATTCAAACCCTGTCTGGACATGGTCCTGGGCAAGCAGCTCTAGGTGGCCCTGCTTGAGCAGGGGGGTTGGACCAGAAAACATCCTGAGGTCCCTTCCAACCCTAACCATTCTGTGATTCTGTGATTCTGTAGCCTGGTGTCCAGGGTATAAGCAGTGGAGAATGAGAGAGGCCTGTCCATAACTGTTGTCGGAAAGGGAGACACAGAACCATTCTGTGATTCTTTGAGAGCACTCCACTGTGTGAAGGGAGAGATGTTTGATGGTGGCACAGCAGACTCCCTTACAAATAGCCCCCAGCAGCAAGGCACAGCATTCCTGGGGCAGGCCCCTGTTTGAGGCCCTGATTTCAGGGGCCTCAGATCCCCTTGCAGCCCTTCCCCACCACAGGGCACAGTCTGCAGCTGGTCTGTCATGAGACTGGTGGGCAGCCAGGCTTTGTGCGACTCAGAGCTGGGCCATTCCTCCTCAGGCCAGCCCCATGCCCAGCTCAGGCTGTGCTCCCCAGCCGGGCCCAGTTCTGCCCATAAGGGCTCTGCTGCTCCCACCCTGATCCTGCAGCCTGCATGAGAGTGAAAGACTGAAATACAACCTTTATTATCTGAATTTATTTTTTTTCACAGATCCTAATTTGGGCCTGATGCCATGAGCACAGCTGAGGGATTGCCAGTCTGTGGCAGTGCCCTGGCTGCAGGGGCAGATGCCATGACTGCAGTGACGGCAGCAGTGAGCCACATCTCGACTAGTCCTGTCCAAAGGAAAGACAGGCAGGAGAGGGAGCAGAGCAGCCTTATTACAACTCTTCCATCACTTCTTTTAGGAAGGCACGTTGCACGTCATGTCCACCACCTGCGCCTGTGCCTTTCCTCTCCTGGCCATGTCCATTTCCATGGCAACGGAGGGAAAAGCAGGAACCAGCCACAGGCGCCAGGGCTGTGTCCCACCCAATGCCTCTCCCCAGGCAGGCCGGCAGGCAGCCCCACTGCCCCACGGGGTGTCTTCTCCACAGCCCACCCTGCCAAAGCCCTGGGAGGCCTCTGCGGGGACGACCAACGTGCGTCCCCTCCCTGTGCCCTGCTGCGAAAGCGAGATGATGAGGGAGGGCTCCGCCAGGAGCATGGCGTTGAAGGGCCCTGAGTCACTGCCACCATGCAGCTGGGAGCCAGAGAGCCCAGCCCAGCCCTGCACAAGGGGTGCAGCCGCCAGCACTGGCCCTGCGGCAGCTCTGCCCCTGCCATTTCTGCCTCTTTAGCACTGGCCAGGCTCTGAACAAAGCCCCATTCCTGGGACAAAAGCAGCCCTGCTGAAAATGCCACCCTTGGCAGCTGTCAGGGTGATCCCAGTGCAACACAGCCATGCAGCAGAAGTGGCACAATCGAGTGACAACCTTGAGCTGGCTTGAACAGCCACGGCTATAATGCCACCGCTGATGCTCATGTGTGGGAAGATGCTGTTAACTGAAAGCTATTTTGGCTTCAGCCCAGTAGCGTGACTTCGGATGACCCAAAAGGAAGGCTTGGCGTCCTCAGCGGTGGAAGGGGGGGAGGAAGGCAGGAAGGGGCCAGGACCGTCAGCCAGAGGGCTGGGCTGAGCTCCTGATGGACAATGGGCTTCTCTGGGAAGAAGGTAAGCCCGTGGGGGCACTCAGGCCATGGGACATCACTGCGCTACCGCGGATATAATCGTGTTTAGTGTTCAGCTTGGAGGCACCCGCTGCTCCCAGCCATTTGAATTTCCCCCCTAGAAATCTGGCGGTAGTTCTCTGACAGGAGGAAATAAGTATCTGGGTCACAGCTTCACCTCGCGGCATGAACAGGACTGGCGGGATGGTGCACGTCTGGAGGGGGATGCCGGGCACATGGCTCCCTCCTCTGTCCCCCATGCCACAGGAAGGGCGCAGGAGCAAGAAACGGAGGCACTACCCGAGCTACAGACCTCAGGGGTGAGTTAAGATGTCCCTGCGTGTGCAGGCTGGCCGATCAAGCGTTCAGCTGGTGTGTGGTGGCAGCCCATGGACGCCTGAAGGATGAAGTACTGTGCACGAGTTGCAGCCAAGACAGACTCCTCCTAGGGTTAAACTGAGAAAATGTAGGCTAAAGATCAGGAAGAGCTTCTTGGCAGGGAGGTCTGTGGAGCGGGGAGGTCAGGAAGGCGGCTTAGGCTGGGACACGCAGCTGCGTCCAGCGGGAGCACCAGGGACCGCTGCCACGGAGCACGGCACAGCACCCACGAAATGGCCGGTGTGGCCCTTAAAAGCCCACCGCACCGTGCTGTGAGCACTGGTGTTACTCGGCTTTCAGGAGCAGTGTAAATACATAAGGACTTCAGCTTCTATGAACAGCAAGATTCTGCTTAGAGGCACAGAGAAAAACTTGGAAGGGTCTAAAAGTCTAACCTAAAAAAAAAAAAAATCAGACGAGAAATCATTTTTTTGTTCTTTATATAGTTCTTGCAGTCATCATGTGATTTGCTTCGGTAGGCTGAATCACAGTTGGTTTAATGTTTGGGATTGACAGTAAGTAACTGAGGATTAAAAAAAAAGGATGACTTTTCCAGTGAGCCACATTGTTTAGGAATCATACTGGGTTTCCCCTAGAGTTATTTATCTGTAGGGCTCACGCAGAGGCAGGCTGGCCTCCTACGAGAGAGGGAGAGAGACGCACACAGGCGTTTGGAGAGAGTTTTAAGCTTCAAAGTGTCTCTCCTCCGCTGCTGCTTCACTCCCCCACAGGAGGTTGCAGACGGAGGCTCTCCACTTCTGAGTTGTGATTTGCATGCCTCTTCCACTTCCTGCTACAGAGCCAGTTCTGCAGCTTACCTGGGAGAGGAAGAGAGGCTGTCGTAAAAGGAGGAAAAAAACGGCCGAGGAGGGAGACCCGGGTGCACGCAGAGCGAAAGAGCACGTAGGAGACGCTCCAGCCCTTTCCCCTTCCCTGGTCAGCTCAGAGTGAGCCTCCCTCAGCCGCAAGGTAAGAAGTGTTAAAGATACTGCGCTTTTCGGTCCCTGCTTGTAATTAGCTGTTGACCCACTTTTGGCTCTCGGTGGGTATTTTTTTGCCTCAAATTTCTATCTCCTTCCCTTTTTTTCCCCCTCTCTCTCATCTAATGATAGACTGAATTTCACAGATGGTTACAACATGTTTCAGCCATTTCATCGCAGTTTTCTTTTTTTTTTTTTAATCAGGAGAGTTTTGGGGTAAACATTGGAAATGGACACGCCTGGTGTTGAAATGTTGTCCTGCGTATTTACATAGCTGCCTGGCAGTGCCTGTCAGCCAGGCCTGATCCCAGTCCCTCCCTGCACGGCTGTACAAGCCGAAGGCGGCTTGTTCGCTGAAAGCCCTCCCCTCTCCTCTGCCCCTCTGCGGCACTGCCACGGGGCTGGGTGCGGGCACAGGGGGCCTCTGCCTTGGCCCCCACTGGCCACTGCTGCCTCCAGTGCCAGGGGCTGCTCCCAGCGACGTAGGACAGGTCCACAGATCTGGTGAGGGAGAGGTTGGTGGAAAGCGTGAAGAAAACAGGTTTCTAGACCTGGTTCGCACAGTCCTCCATGGCGTTGGTATGGAAACAGTGGGAGCAAGCCAGTGGTATTTCTTTTTAATTAGAGTAAAATCAGCCATATAAAAAACGCTCTGATTTCACACAGTAGCCGTTTGTTTCAGGACGTGGGTTTTGTGGGGCTGACATTTGCTCTGTGGCGAGAACAGCAGATCTGCGCTTACTGATCCTCATCCGCTGCCAGCTACCGAGAGACCCAAAATTCCCAGCCCCTGTAAGCCCCACACAGGTTCAAAGCCTGCCCTGGATGCTGCCATCGTCGGCTCGCGTGGCCGTGTCACTGGGGGTGTGACAGGGAGCACACGGCCGCGTGCGTGCCGTCTGGCATGGGCAGCGATGACCCGCAGTGACCGGAGGCTGCTCCGAGCCCCACGGCACGGGGCTGGCTCCGAGGCGTCCTGCTGCTCTGCCCGGGGCAGGCTGCCAGCCCGCTGCCGGCGCTGCCAGCCCCGGTGCCTCGTAAAAAGGACCTGTTGCTCTGTGGGTAGATCCCAGGCGTGCCCCCACGCAGCCCCCTGCGAGCCTGGGCCACTCGTTTTCGGTCACAGCTGTGCCCCCCCTGGGAAGTGGCCGGGGCCCCTTGGTTGGGCCAGGTCAAGGAGACAAAATTGTGTTTAAAGCAGCACTGCAGTGGTCAGAGTTAAGGTGACAGTGTTGGGTCAGGACCCAGGCCCATGGTGACACCTGTGGCAAGTTAGGGCTCCTGGTCCCTCACCGATGCCGGTTTTTAAATGCTCATTTCTTCTGCAAGCGTGTGGGTGCCTTTAGCAATACCATCATCCATTTAAGACAGGCTTTAAGAGTTCCCATCTGCTCGTCTTTGGCCATGGACCGTGTACGCTGCACTGGGGGTGCGGGTGATGCTGAAGACGGGGATGCGCAGGGTGCGCGCAGTGGTGTCGGTGGCCCAGTGAGCACTTACGGACACTGCGGGCTGTTGGCAAGCGTCTGCAGCCTGCAATGCCATCAGACTCGCAGGTCGGCTTGCTGTTGCTGAGTGCCAGCAATGTTTTGAAGCATACTGTACTATATTTCTAGTTCTTTTTTTCCTTTTAATCTTTCTAAGGAAGGAAGCAAGCATGTGCAATTATGGTGTTCGTGTCTGTCAGTGCCCCTCACCACCAGCAGTGGCTTTTGAAGTTTGGCAGAGGGTACATGTCTGTGAGATTTATATACATTTCTGCACGTTTCATGAAAGCAAACAAGTGGGTGTGAGAAAGGCTGTTATCATGCCAGCTGAGGGAGACGCGTCAGGTCCCCGAGTCTTCCCTGCACCCTCCCACCACCCACACACCCGCACCCCTCGCGCCGCGGAGAGGGGAGAGCGGTTAGGGATGACGAGTACGTCAGCCCTGCAAAACGCCAGAGATTTTCCCTTATTAGGAGCCAGCGGGTCCAACATAAGGTACAAAGCTATAGGAGACCAGGGTTCCGTGGTTCCCAAGGAGATTGGCTCCTCTCAGGGTGGTCCCCCCATCCCACCCCACTCAGCTACCCCGAGTTTCTGCCTATCGAGAATGGTTACGTGTCAGGATTTTCAGATGTACTGGGGCCGTGCAGTATCCCAGTTTGGGGGTTATTTGGTGCCTATGGAAGTTTTATCAGCATCAGAAATGGGTGGGAAATAATCTCCAGAAAGCGAGCACATTGTTAAGGTACCTGTAAGGGGATGTCTAAGATCATTGCAGACATTTTCAGAGTTCACAAATGTGGAAAACTGACAGGGAATTCTGCCTATATTTGAGATGTCCGTTTGGATCCTTTTTAAGAGTGTTGCACTTCTAATTTCTTAATACTCATTGTCTAGTGCTCCTTTTACCTGCTTATCAAAGTCTACACTCAAAGAAGTGAAAAGACATTAATGCTGCAGAAGAGAATGTGATGTTTGCCAAGCAGGGAGGTGTGGAAGCATGTTCTTTTGGTTTCCTGGCCTATGTAGACTTCCATGTCATGGCTGCAGGAAATATGTAAGAGCAGCCATATAGTCAGTGTGGAAGAGGAATGTTGTTTTCATATTATTTTTCTACTCTTCCAGAAGTTGTAAAAATAAACATTACCTGCTCTAGAGAGTTTAAAATCTGGGCTCAGAACGTGATGCATTGCCTTGGTCTTTACTGTGGAAGGTACCCAAGAGAGAGGGTAAGCATCTGTGATGACAGCAGCCCAAATTCTTCATGGTGAAGTGAAACTCTTCAGCTTGGATTTCCTTGACTGTGTTTATTTATAAAGTTATAGACCCAAAACAGTTCCCACATTTGCACTTGCTCTTCCTAAAAGGATTTGTCTCTGTTTTTTTGAGGAAAGTTTTGTCTGGTATTTCTGTAGAGAAAGCTGCGCTTAACACAATGTACTTAAGCACTTACACTTACGTGACCCCATCACAACAGCATTTGTTGCAATCTCAATGATGTGTGCATCCTCACGACAGCTTGCAAATTCTGCATCCAATTACTCCCATCCTACAGATGGATATCTGCAGCTCCAGAGAGCTTAATGATTCAGCCAAAGTACACAGGAATTATATGGAAATCAAGAAATTCCTATCAATCCCCACCCCTTGTGATCTCAGCTTTGCCTTAATCTAAATCCATGCTATTTCAGAAGTATCGTGAGTGGAGAATAAAAAAATTTCCCTTGTGTGCTGTGCAGCAAGGAAGGTGAGGTTCCTTTTTCATCCTAATATTTTCTTTTTTGCTAATGTATACAAATATGTCTTTGATCAGAAGAGTAAAGATATTTTTCCCCTTCTCTGGAAGTGACAGGGAGTGCAGATACACTTGTGTTGCAGATTTTCTCTTCTGTTTCTTCACTGACAGAACTTTTCTAATCAAAAGCAGATCGATGGTAAGCATGCATTTTGGGACACTGCATCCTGACAAGCCTGGGAAGTAGATGAAATGCCTGATGGATTTCGCAATTGGCCAAAAGAAAACAGCAAAGATGGGCCCGAGCCCAGCGCTCTTCCTCTCCCCAGCCATCCCCTCGCCTCTGTTGGACGCTTCTTAGGGGAGTTTGGCCCTTGCTTCAAACTCGGATGCTCAGGCCTGTCCCTACCAACGTGCTCCCCTCTGTTTATGCTGTCCCTGCCACTTCCCAGAGGTGGCCATCACCATCATCGCGCAGGTCACAGGGAGGAGATGGCGGCTGCGAGGGCGGCAGCAGGGGCAGCTGGCCGAGCAGCGCGGGCAGCCCTCCCTGCGGGCTCCCTGACAGGAGAAGACCTTCTCTGTGTCTGGGAAGCCTTGCAACGGGGCTGGGACCTTTCTTCCCAAAAACTTGGGTCACTGCCTGGCAGGTTGCTGAGCACCCACCTGGGAATGTTTTTTGCTGAATTAACACACGTTGCAGAACTGTGTTTATGAGGAGAGAAAGGAAAAGAAAGAGAATGGATGGTTTAAGGAGTTCCCTCGGCATTTTTGAGAGCAGCCCAGGCCTGGCTACTCTATCCCTTCAGGAAGGGTCTCTTGCCTTCATTACAAGCAGGAATATAAGCAAAAGCTCCAGCTGGCTATCAGTAATCTCCTGCATAGTCATCGGTGCAGGGGGTATATTAAATTCTTGAAGCCTCTTGGCAATATCATGATCTGACTTGAAGCTGCAGTGTCTTTGGAAATGAGATTGGGCACGATCTATGTTCTCCAGTGGTCTCAGTGCCAGAAAAGGGATAAGGCTACAGGTTTCTCAGGATATTTCAATATGCTGAAGCATTCCTTTACCCTAATTCTTCAACACTGGGGACCTAAGCAAGTTATTTTTCTGTCCACTGCTTTACTATACTTGCAGGATAAACCCTACAGAAAAGTCAAAGGAGACCTAATGAAATTGTACAGCGCGAGGCCACATAAAATACCAGGATAATGGGCTCAGTGTTGTGTCTTTTTCCAAAAGCCAAGGATCTTCAGCGGAGCAGAAACAATGTCCTGACACACTGGTGTCGGAGGAGGAATGTTTCTGAGTAGCAATCTATAGCATTTCGAGCAGTGTGGGGATTTCTCCTGGGAATTCCAATCCAAATACCACTGCCAGCATTGCTCAGAGCAGGGTTAACTTATCCTCCAGGTTGTCTCTGCAGACAGAGCTCTGCTGTTGTAACAGCTTCCCTTTCCAACCAGAGCTTCTGAGAGGGGAGGAGGATGAAGTCACTCTTCCTCCTTGTTAATGGTGTGCCTGCTTTAACATCAAAGCCCTCGGCCCCTTGGTGCCTCCTACCTCTGCCCCGTGGGAGCAGGGGCTGTGCGTGGGTATCAAAGCTCAGCTTTGGATGCTCAGCTATCCTGCAGCAGGGGCTGAGCAAAATAATATTTAAAAAGCTAGAAGCTTTTGCAGGGAAACGCATAGGTGATGGAATCAGGTCTCTCTTCCGTCTGACCAAATTGTTTTTTCTCAGATATTTGCAGTAGTTTTCACAATGTTTAGCTCATCTTACACAGGAAGGAGATAAGGCAGTCGTTTAAATGTTAAGTTGATTTAAGAGATAAAGAGGCATTTGTCCTTTTACAGGGCCAAACTAATAGGAAAGACATTTTTAAACTGTTCTGAAGTAAGTCATTGGAAGAGTTTGGTAGTTCATTATTTGCTTAATATCTTGCTGTCTTAAGTCTTAATATCCCTCATCCAAAAGGTAGATACACCAAGTAGTAAACTTGAAAATAATTTTGCATTGTTTCTGCCCATTTGTGCCTAGCGTTAGATTCACATAGTCTGTACATGATCCTTTTCACAGATAGCCAGCATTAATGATGGAACTAAAAAAAGGCAAAAAAACTTTGAAGGTTGTAGCCTCCAAAGGAATTCAGTAACTTTTAAACCCCATCTGACACCTGATCTCAAACCTGCTGAAGTCAACAGGGAGATTCCCATTTACTTCACTGAGCTTTGGACTGAGTTCTTGGTTTCTCTGTAGAAATGTTCTTGTCGTGGTGCTAAACTAACGGCTGTTGAATACAGAGGATCTGAATTCAAAGTGTTTTCTAGCATTTTGATTTGACTGTTTCAGAGACCATAAAAGAAATATCATAGTGTGTCAGGCCTTGCAAATTTGCTTCTGAAAAGCCATGTTTGTGTGTTGGCTAATGATTATATCTAATGGTGAGATGCTCAAAGCAAGTTGCGCAAGGGGAGGAGCTGTACCCAGGCACCCCACAGCTGAGCTTGCCCTTTCTGAACACCAGTGAGAATTTCGCACAAGGAACCAGCTCATCGGAGCTGCTCAGTGAGGGCAATAAGAGTTTGCAACGTGATCTGTGCCGTTTGCCTGTGCGTCATTCAGCCCACGAGTGGGCAGACAGAGATATCCACAAGACAAAGCATGTCTGAGCAGGCACTTCGAGGCCAGGTAACGTAAGGGTCAGGTTTACAAGGCTGTTTAGATGAGCAATCTGTGCAAAAGGCCTTGCGGGGAGTTTGACAGCTAACCTTCACAGGCGCTTCTGTACGGCTGGCAGGGGGCCACGCAGCAGCTTTGCAGCCTGGATCACGTAAATCTGGCCTCGTGCTGCATAGTCCCGGTGAGTCACCACCACAGGGAGGTGACCGTTTTAGCTGCGACCTGACCAAAGTTCCCGGGTTAATAATGCTCCGTCACTGCCGCAAAGGAGAGCGCGGCACAAGTCTCTGTCACAACCCTGGGCTGATAACGAGAGCTCAAAGTTTTCTCTTTCCCATCTCGTCGGTTATGACCGTCAGGGAACCGTGACTCAGTGAGCGGGACCAGCGACAGGGACGTGGCTCGGAGGAAGAGGGACGCAAACCGCAGGGAAAGCTGCGTGATGGTGCGGAGCCGACTGTCAGGACTTCAAGCCGGGGTGCTTGCATGGGAAGGAGCCGGTTTAGCACGAGGCTCTGTGCTCCTGCGCACCAGGGTGCAGCTGTCAGAGCAGCAGCGTGCTCGCTGCGCTGGTGCAGCTAATAGCTGCTCAGAGGACTTGTCTACAAGGGAAAATTTGGCAGCGTAATTATTCTGCTGTAATTATCCCAGGATAACTCTCCCTGTGGATGTGCTTATTATAATATCGGATGTGTATTTTGAATATATGGTAAATCTTCTGCATAGGTGGGTTTTATGTTACGCAGAGGAGGAATATTTACATTGCAGCCCAGCAGCAGCAAAGCAGAATTTTTATCCTACTTCCCAGTAAATGTTACACTGAGAATTTTCTATGCCAGAGGTACTTTCGGGGGGGGATACATGTCCTTTGATCTGATCAGCATGAACATAAAGCCTCACTCTTGCCCGGTAGCATGGGGCATGTTCTTTGCTTTTCCAGAATAGCTGTGGGAGCCGGGGAAAGGTTGGGACACTGCCTCATACCTCCCCATGATCCTATTCAACTGTTTTTAATACTGTGGTTATCTGAATATGTTTTTCGTTTGAACTTTCTGTTCAAGCTACTGTGACTGAAGCTGGGCAAAATCCTTGGATCACTGAAATCTCCTCGAACGTGTTGTGATTCTTACTTTCCCTACCGGGCTTTCAAGTCAGATTCTCTTGTCAAACATTGCTATTCCCATTGCTTGAGTGCTTAGACCATTCTTCTCCAGTAATACTCCTATGTGATAGAAGGAAAACAGCTGGGGAAATGATGAGTCCCAGACTTGTGTCTCTATACCGCATGGCAAGGGATAAAACCTGCTGGGAGCAAGCTAATCTCCACCCCTGTACCAGAGGATGAAGATGGCTGCAGAGATCAGCAAGCTGGCATCAAACGTGCTGATACATTTCTGCGCCACAGTCTGGGGAGACAGGGGCTCGGGTATGGGAAGCAGCACGGCCACACCAGCGCGCTGCCCTGCTGTGCTCGAGCCTCGGTTGCCTCCAGCTCAGGTGAAGGACCCTTTGGCTTGGGGCTTGGGGTGCTCCCAGTTCCTGCCTGAGCTCGGTTACCGTTTGCTTGGGCCTCCCTGTGGCATACAGATGTGGATATTCACGATGAACGTTGCACCCGAAGCTTCTGCTGCCGCACTTCCAGACACGGTCCAGCAGTGTTTGGGTCCAGCATAAAATGGACGCTCTGTGTAAGCCTGCAGCAAGGCTTCTGCTTCTCGTTCCGAAGGGCGGTACAGCAAGAGCTCATCATTCACCCGTCATTGCTGCTGCCATTCTGAGCAGAGGTGGAGCAGAGGCATCTGTCATCAAGGATCGTTTGGTTGGACCAAATTTCCTGACAGCACCCCCAAAAGGAAGGGATGATTTTGATGTCTGGAGCCCAAGCCAATGTCAAAGAAAGGGAAAAAATAATCCAAACAGTGACCAAAGTCTCTAAATTGTCTTATAATTCTCAGTAATTTGAAATAACAGCCATGCAATAACAGAATGGGTGAACTGGTTTGGTAAAATAAGCAGCAACACTTGGAAGCTAGCTTTGGAATTGAAATTACTCAGCTAGGTGTGTGGTGAAGTTTAGATCCGAGGAATCAGTATGAAGCTATTATTAGAAGGTCTGGAGTAAAATATTGCAAGCGATTGTATTCCCTGGAATATGCCTGAGCATACAAAGCTCCAGATTTATACAGCCTGCTTTTCTGTCAGGTGCAGAAATTACCTATGAGAGACAGTTCACATGCTTCTTTTTCCCCCAGTCTCAGCAAGAACAGTAAGTTCCAGAAATCCCATAAAAGTGTCTGTTTTGCGAAATGCGATTTCCAGAACTCTAACCAGTATTTCTTTTCCAGTCTCTGAGATGGAGTTATTTTGGGATTATTGCCTGTGTGAAACTGTATCATGTTCACAAGAGTACTTTCTCTTGTTTTCCAGTTTGCTGGAAAATTCTGGCCTTGCAGTGAGGTAGTTGACTCTCATTTCTGGTGTGACTACAAAACCTGGAAATGGCCTCCGTGTCAGGTTAGTCCGAATTATAACTCTGTGCTAGCCACACTCCAGCTAACCCTCCACTTTCTTGCTTTGCCAAAATTCACCCAGGCCTTTCTTGCTGTTTTCTGCTTGTCTTTTTAAAACACATAAACATGTAAATATAAAGAATGCATATTGCTCTTTAATATTCCAGCTCACTGTCATTGAGTGATGACTGACAACAGTCATTTGTCTGTCTGGCTGTCAGTCTACAGTGTTTCTTCTCCTGCTTTTTCAGGCACTTTTGTGAGTCGAAGCATACCAGTGGAAGTGGATGAATCCATGTCATGGTCCCCATTTCCTGAACCTGTTTTGGAAGAGGCTTCACAGCCTTCTGGAGAAGATGTGGAGGATGAGGAGTCCCAGAGACCATGCGCTGCTCAAACACCTCAGCCTGCGGCTGATCCATCACGCCTCTGCAGAGCACCAGCACATCACCAGCTGGCCATCGAGCCAGACAGCAGGCCGTGGTCAAAATATACTGATCTCGATGGAGCTGGGCGCTTCTGTTCCTCTGGTGAATCAATAGCTGGAACAGTTCACTCCAAGATGCACCTTTTAGCTGTGGACAAATCAGGCATGCAGCCAAGATCACAGCTTTCAGCTGACACTGGGCACAACTCCAGTAAGTCAGAGCAGAGCTTCTCTGACGCTCCCGAGGACTCACCGGAGGAGAGCAACAAAGGGAGTTCGTGGTCACAGCAGCCCTCGGGAAGCAGACCCCCAGCGGAGCTGGCGACTGTGGACACGGGGTACAACTCCCAGTCGCGAGACGTCATGGGCATCCGTCACCTGGAGCCCCCCTTACCGCTCGTATCCGTGCTGAACCCCCAGGACCTCCCAGGACCGCTCATCTCCAGAGAGTATTTTGGACCTGAGCACCAGCAGTACCCCATGTGCCAGCACTTGCCCCATCCCAACACCTCCTTGCAAGCCCACGGCTGCTTTGGGCACCGCTGCCCGGCAGAGCAGCACCTGCAGAGCCCATGTGAGTAGCACCGCTCACTCCGAGGCAGGTTTTCCAGGGGCATCACAGCCAGCATTCGTGAAGCTGGCATTTTCCTGCTGTACCTCCTTTGCAGCATGCAATTATTAATATTTGTAAACAATTATTTGCAGTCCATGTTATATTTCTAGTTTTTAGGGTTATGCAGCCGGATTCTCTGATGCAGAACCTGTGAGCCAGATAGAAAGTTAAAGAGCTCACAGTTACTCATCAAATAAAAGCTAATGATTTTGCCTAGAAACTACCCGTTGTCAGTCACGCTGAGCATACACAGCCTTCTCCCTGCTGTTATTTCATATTCTAGTCATTTCCTTCCTCCTTGCATCAGTCATTCAGCAGCCTCCTATACCGACTTAATTCCTGTTGTTTTCGTAGATTTCCTTGCTCCCACTTGGATCCCCGAGGTTGAGAATTTCCTGCCAGAATCAGGATGGGTGGTTACCCTTGATCTCTTTAAATAGTGTCTACCAGCATTATGACCAAACTAATCCACGTGTTTTATTTCTGTATGAAAAGAGCATGACATCCATCAACCTCATTTTTTCTGTTGTCAGCTGAAATGAAAGCTCATTACTTAAAATGGACCTCTCTCAGCTGCTGGTGATTGTATCACTGAATGCTGATGTGACCCAGTCAATATGGGTGTTTTGGCTCTTGGAGACTATGGTGCGGTTTACAGCCTGCTATTAATTAGTATTCCTTTTCAGTCTGTGAGATTTTTATCTGTTACGAAGTGAGCTTTGAACATTCGACAGCAATATCATTGTTTTAATACAATTTATATTACATTAGACTCAGGAGACCTCGACCGGTTTGGGGCTCGCTTTGTAATAAAAAGCTGTAGGCCTGTTCTGATAAAGCTTTTTTTCTTAACCTTCTGCTGACTCCACAGCGTTTATATTACATTTGTTTAAAGAGTTTTCTCATTCCAGTAACGTGCTATAGTTAGGTACACAACAGTCAGAGTATCAGAGCCTCAGTTTTCACCTCGCATCGTGGGACTTTGTAGTGGGGAAGGGGCTACAGATGGGTTTTCATCAACAACTACAGCTGAACATGTGCAAAACGTCCTCTGTTTTTCTGTCTGTACCTTCTCATTTCAGTTTAGCTTTAAGCAGATGAAGAGCTGGTTGCACAATACCTCTCACTATTTACCTCCTCCACATGTGGGCATCGTGAGAAATGGGACGTTTACTGAACGAGGCCATTCTGTTTCAAAGCAGGAACTCTGAAAGGCTTTCTTTAGAAAAATCACTGGTGTTTCAACCATATCCAGAGGGCAAAAAGAATAAAATAAACTCAGATGGCTGGAGCAGATTTGGTCAGGACCAAGAAGCTGGCAACTGTACGCCCGTTTCTCACATGCCTGGTACAGCATAAATCACCTCCTGACAGCTCCTTGTGTTTCAGATAATTGTTGGGCAGTGGCAACCCACAACAAAGCTGTGCAGTTTGTGTGTTGCAACACGCCTCTCCCGGGCAATAGCAATAGCATGGATTGTGCCTGTAGGCTCTAGACTGGTTCTGAACACCTGCTATTTGTGATACAGCAGCAGAACTACTTCTGAAGTCACAGAAGTCCTTGCAGCAATGCTGGGTAACCAGGGACCATTAGTTCAAATATTCATATGTGAGAGCTGTTTGTGTGTGAGGGCACGTATGCTTGACCATGCTGTGCTTCTGAGCAGCAGTGGTTGCAGCCATTAAAATACTATAGCATCAGATAGATGAAGGAAGCTGGTGAAACTCACACTGGCCTAAAAACCTGTAAACCAAACGGAATCTCCTAGAGCCCTGGCAGCTTTCCTAGGGCTGGTCATGAGGAACCTATGAGAAGCTCATAATTACTTTCATTTTTTGTTCTCCCAGCCTCTTTCACCCTGTCCTGTTACAAATAGTTAGGAGTGGGATGGGAATATCTCCTAATACAGTCTCAAGAAGTAAGATGTTGCCAACTCACATTTTCATCAGAAACCTGTTTGTAATTGTGGGGTTGGTTTTAAAGTACAGGCTCCTGGAGTTGGATGATTTCGTTAAAGCTTTGTTTTCTTTGTTTTTTCCTCTTTTTTTTTTAAAAAAAAATTAGTCCTCATAGCTGCTAGGAAAAGGAAAGCATGACACCAAAATAGCTAAAAGGATTTTAAAAAACAATCTAGAGGAAAAAAAGAGTGTTTGAGCACTGCAGCTTTCAGAGCCAGCTCATAACACCATAATCATGCAGTGCTAATAAGCCCTGCCAGGCTGGACTTTGATCTGCACACAGCAGCTTGAAAGTGTGCAGAGCTGCTGCCTAATGAAAACTGCAAGCAGAAAGACTGAAAATAAAATAGTTTTCCCCATTTGGGAAACAAACAGCTTACACTGCTTTCTCTTTCAATTTATGCCAACATTTCCACTGTACGTTAGTTATTAAATGGCATTACGTGTACATAGCCAGCAACATTAAGATTTTTTCAGAATTACTTGAGCAAAATTGTAACTTTGGGTTTCCCCTGCAGCCTCCTGGATGGCAACTGGACCAGCAGCAAGACCTTAAAAGGTCAGCTAGGCAGAAAATTCATACAGAGTGAAATAACAAACCAAGAGATTATTTTTTCTCTTTTCATTTACAATAATCACAGTCTGTTTAGCCTTAGTGTTGCAAACTGATTTGTTCCAGGATTTTGCATCTGCTTTCATGAGAATGTTCGGATGATTCATTTTCTCAAGTTATTGCCAGAAAGAAATTAAAAAAAAAAAAATACACTGAGGCATGTTAAGTGCAGGGACAAAGCGGCCCTGAATATTTAACTGTCAGTTGTCCCAACAGTACAGCCCACAGCAGGGATCTGAACCATGTCATATGTGAAAGGGAAACAGGAAACTTCAGACTATAAAATGTTCCTTAATCTCGCTTCTTTCAGACTAAGTTACCTACAAATGCCTCCAAACTGCTCGGTTTCCCTAGAAATGAAGGAGGACGTGCCTGGAAAGGAATAAACACGAACTGATACAAAAACGTATTGGCTGAAATGACAGTTGCTGCCTTTATTTTCTCACCTTCCCAGATGGTAGAGCTCCTTACCAGCATTTTGCACATACGTCGCAACCGCTTCCTCCTGTTCCTGGACCTTGCATGAGAGTTATCCGCCCGGCCCAGCAAGTCATCCCAAATTACTCAAACCTTCGTGCTCCCAAGGGCGCGGGAGACCGACCCCCCCAGAGGACATGCTCCTCCCCTGGTCCTCCTCGATTCCCGTAAGTATGCCTCAAGGGGTTGTGCGCAGTGGAAGCTCCTCTAATCTGATTCTGTGGGCTTTTAACCAGTAATTCTGAAGCCTTGTAGTGTTAGCATGCCCGGGCTGCAGGGGTACACGCGAGATGCTGGGTGGTTTTCTTTATTTGCTATTTTACACGCAGCAGGGGCCTGACCTTACCCTAAAGAATTTCAAAGCCGGTTACCCGATATATTGGTATAGCGCACCCTGAAACGCACGCATAAAGGAGGAAAATCGCTTGAAGGTTAAAGAGACGAGGGTTGAAAATATTTTGGTTGAAACTTTAGAGCTCTCCTGCTCGAGAGCAAAGGTCGATTTGGCGACTTGCTGCAGCCTTCAGCTTTATGGTGTACCAGCCTGGGACGCCTCAGTCATTGGCTTTCAGCAATTTCCTTCTTATCTCTTCTGTAGTGCAGAGAAAAATGGAGAAAATCTCTTCTCTGTCACTGATATCTCTCTACATTGCATTTTGCATCATTTTCTATGATTTCTCATGTAGTAATAAAACACATCATGTCTAGCACTTTTCATCTGGGGCTTTTGGACTGTTTTTCAACTATTAATTTACCATGCCTCATATCTCCCTCCCATTATAAGTGCATCATTAACAAATGGGAAATATTATCTATGCAAGGTTTTCTCCAGACTCAGCTGCCTGAAGTAAAATTGAAGCTGTAGGTACTTAGCACATCTGAAAAGCAGATTGTTTTTATTTAAGTGCCAAAATACTTTGAAGGTGCTAAACTTACAAGCATCCATCTTTGAAAATGTCCACTTACATGACATGGTCCCAGCAGAAAACTGGGAAAACAGGCAGGACAAAACAGGATGGACAACTGAAATACTGCACTGCTCTGGCCTGTGAAAAGTGAGGGGCTGGGACAGAAAAGCAACATTCCGATAAGGCAGTAGCAGCAGCAGAGATAATTGCACTGAAGAGTTTGTATGAAAATGTAGAAACACTGAGGAACAGCAGGTATCCTTTGCATTAGTAAAATTTAAAAACAGACTCCTAACTTTTGGCATGTTTGTTAGATAAGGTAAAGTTTTGGGAAGATCTGTAAATTAGCCACAGGGTAGTTTTTGTGGCCTTTGATGAGGTATATGTTGCTTTTCTTGGTACTTTCTTCTGCTAAAAGAAATCCAGAATATCCGGGGTCTGTCTTGTGGCTACGTTGCTGGTGTTTGCATGCTGATTCCAGGAACGGCAGTTATATGTTGGTAGTATTTGCCTATAGAGTATTTTGTAACAGAAAACATCTGTACCAAAATGAATAAACCAAATCTTAATGTGACAACAGAAAACATGCTGTGCCCAGACTGTCATCATTCATTTAAGGAAGGCAAAGAAAAAAAAAGAGTGGGCTTGATTGACTAAATATCACTGCTCTGTAGGGAAAAGCCCTCAGAGAAACCTAACACTCATCCAACAGATTCAGCCCAGCAGATTCAAATTACACCTCATGTAAAAATCTGTGTAAATTCTCCTTCCTGTTGACTTAAGCTGTGAACCCAAAGGATCGTAAGACAAGAACTGCTAAGCTTCCTGTAATCATCCCTTTCTCTCTGTTACAGTAGAGCAGAAATTAGGCAAGATTGCTGCTGGTCCAGAGCACAGATTCCAAACATGAGAAATCCTTGTTGGGTCTGCTGTTGCTGGTCAAGAAGTTGAACTTTTTCGTTTTAGAAAAATTTGTGCCGTGAACATTTGAGTTGTCACGAAGCACCCTTTAGATAATGGGAAGAGGTTGCACAAGTGCCATTCTGCTCTGGTATTTGCGTAACAACATCCATGGCACGGCATTATTTCTTGCTCAGAAATGTTCTTTGCTTCTGTTAATTGCAAACTGAGCAGCTTTCAGCTATGAGGTACATTTACTTCCTGTGGCTAATGTTGCTTCTGCAATAAACTATGTCTTGTGGTAGACTGTCATCAAGGTATCAAGAGGGCTCTGATCAAAAGATGCTGTAATAACTAAGTAGAAATGCCAAGCATTTCTGCAAGAACTTTTCTTATGTAATGTACAGATAAAGTTCTCAGTTTGTTATTAAAAAAAAATCTGAGTTTTACCTGAAAAGAAGTATTTTTTAAATCCTCACTTGCTTTTCTTTGTAGAAACCAGATCTACAACCAGCTACCTAATGGTCAGCTACCCCGCAAGGCATGTGGCCCGGATGAAGCGTGCTGTTGCCCTTCTGACAATTTTCCATCTCCAGCTGCTGTCCCAAGACCTCTCAGTAACCCTGCAGCCAAGGGAACTCTGAGAACCAGCAATTTGCCGGAGGAGTTGCGTAAGTGGTTAGCAAATTTGTTCTGTGCGAGATTTTACAGAACAGCCTGACAGCTTTAGGTGGGAAAGCTCCGGGGACGAAGTGGGGGTAACAACATTAAGACACAAAGACAACAAGAAACGAAAATACTGGATGTCATCACATCTGTAGGGTGTGAGCGTTCATGTTTGGTGGAATGGAGTTATTCCCTTGAATCCTGAAAACATAATCGTCGTTAATTGCTTGTTATTTTGTTTACAAAAAGTAAATACCGTTTAGATTGTTTTCATGACTTCTTGCTAAACAGGATGTCCCTTTGAGGCAGGAGGCACTGAAGCTTACAGTAAAAGATTAATAACAAACAAAGCCCTAGGGATAATGTGTTTCTGCCTGTCCCAAACCAGACAAAAATGTCATGTCTTGACCTCAGTTTCTCCCTGACCTGGTGAGTGGAGAGGACTTTGGGTCAGGAGCCCACGGTGAGGGCTGAGGGCAGCATGAGCACCCGCTGAGGTTCTTTCCCTGCCACCAGCCCCTGAAACACTTTCACTCTTCAACTCTTCTGGGAAAGTCAGGTCTCGGAAAGCTAGCTTCCTTCTTAATGCCATGCTGGATAGCCAGTGAGATATGCCATTCCTAAGATCCCTCCACATCTCTCCTGAGGTTTCAGTTTTTCCTTTATCCTTCATTTTTTTGCATCGCCCTTCAAAACCCCACGTTGCTTCTTTCTGGCCTGAAGGAGTGAGTTATGACCCTAGATACCACTCTTGTATAAGCCCTAAGTAAGAAAACTCCTTCAGTGTTGGCAAGAGCAACTGAAGACATTGCTGTGCTCAGCCTTCCATCCTGCCCTGCCCAGGAGCCTGACGCTGCTGTAAGGAGAGGCTGTGCAGCACATGTGTGGGCTCCTCCGGCCCTCAGAAGGGTCGGTGAGGTCTGGGGGGAAGCTGTGCTGGCTGCAGCGGGGGCCAGATGGCATGAGCCCTGGGTGAGGGCCCAACCTCACGTATGCCAAAGGGCTGGGGAGAAAGAAGCTTGTTTTGTAAGTTGGGCTTGTAAATAATTCAGAGACACGTATGTGGGCAGAACCAGCAGCACAGCAGAAATGGAGGCTCATGAATGGTGAACTTTAATGCATTGCATGTTCATATGGACTCTCTCTTAGGCAAGGTCTTTATAACCTATTCCGTGGACACAGCGGTGGAGGTCATGAAATTTGTGAACTTCCTGCTTGTAAATGGATTTCAAACTGCTGTAAGTATTCCTTCCAGAGAAAATGACTTTCAACCAGGGAAGAAAAGAGACTTCTTTTTAAAAAAGCATGGTCCATTTAAATGCTTTTCTGTTTATCATTGTATTTTGTAGATTAAGCAGGATACAAATGGAGTGAAATGGCCTTGGTTTTAAAAGTTGTAACTTAAATGATTTGCCATTTCATTTGCCCATATTTTAACTGAATTTTGTACTTTGAAATGTGTTTTAATAATGACCCTGGAAAATTCCATTTAGTGACACCAAATACCAGATGGGCAATAATATGAGTTTTTGTGAGCTATTCCATTAACATTGTCTCATATTTGATCTGTAATACCAATATTAAAAAAGGTCAATTTTCACGTTCATCCCATCCCAGCTTCTTTTCTGAGATGCTATTACATCGTTGGTCCTTCAAATGTGAATACCTTCCTGCTAAAAACTGATCTAAAATCAGTGTATTTCACACAGCTTAATGAAACAGTCCATCTCATGGTTTCATTTGCTTTGTTATACTTTTAAAAGGGATTCAAAAATCACTGGCCTGGAAAGGTCTGTGTCCTACTGTCTAATCCCATAAACCATCCAGATTTTCATTTAACTTCTCGTGAGTTTGCTTCATCATAACTACCCCCTCTAAGGGAACCATCCATAGAGGCTCTAGGATTCAGCATTCATCAAAATCTTGATTCATATTTTCTTATTTCAAGCGCATATGCTATCTGACCCCTCAACCTTCACTCTGGCTTCAATTCAGGAAAGCATTTAACCAAGTGGCTGTCATTAAACTGAATGAGACTCAGTGGGGGTTTTGTCCATGCTTATTTATTTTCATGAATCAAAGACTTTTTCCAGAGACAGAAATTATACTTCTCTCCAGCAGTTCTGTACTATGACCAATTCATAAGAAAGCTCTGGGCATCTTGGAGGTACAGAGTAGAAGGCTCAATAATAGCACCTTTGCTGGACAGGCAATTCTTGGTGCATGCTACAGAAAAAATAAATACAGCAAAATGGCCGTAAAGCAGGGAAACAAATATGTTCTCTACTTTTAAAAAGAAAAAAAAAAAAAGCCTTGAGAGTGGAACACAATTCTTCTGTCAAAAGCTTGGAGAAGTTAATGATTACTCCATTGGTCATGGTCACTGATTGCCAGTTTCTGGGCTTACAGAGTGTGCAGGGAAGTGAGCGGTGATGGTCGTATTCAGTACTGTGAAGTCCTCCATCTCTCTGCTCAGTCTGAAGTCTGGATTGCAGCATCCGGTGTCAGTGACCTGCCTGACTTCCCACCACACACTCTGAAAATTTAATGCAATATAAAGCTAAAACTTGACACTCAGTATTATATCCTCGCAGCCGAAAATAGTGGATCTTTGCAGCTATACAGATAGAGAAGGTGGGCAGCTGTCCACCTTCGTGAGATGCTTAGGGAGGTAAAAAAAGCCAGTTCACAAATTTTGAATATCTAACATTCACCTGCAGAGGTTGTTTCTTGTTCCAATGAGCAAAAATGCCTGGAGGCCAGGAGCTAGCAGGGCAGGATGGCCAGAGGTGTGCCTGCAGCCCCTTCACCTGCCCGGGCTGCCCATCCTGCTCGGTTCTGGACTGCAGGGAAAAGGAGAGAAGTTGTGTGTGTGTGTGCATGCGTGCGCATGTGTGTGTGTGTGAGAGACGTTTCTTTCCTAAGGGAAGTGGGCGTGCATGCTAGGAACTAGGGAAAAGAGCAGGCACTTGGGAACTTTTTCAGTGTCACCAAATGGGGGGGAAAGGTGAAGGGATGCTCACCATGGATTTTCATTTTCTTACAGATTGATATATTTGAGGACACAGTACGAGGTATTGACATCATAAAGTGGATGGAACGCTACCTAGGTGATGTATGTAAAGGCAATTTAACCTTGTTCACAGCAGAGGTGAAGAACAGAGACCTGAAGAAAATGGTTGAATTATTCTAATAGTAACAGGAGCAGAATCAGAATGCAAGATCCTGCTATGCCTTTTCCTGCCCCTAATGAAATGGCAGAGGCCTGTGATAGAAAGCATAGGCTTTTTCATAGGCTCACTCACTTCTGCTTCTTATGGTCTCAAAACTCTTTAGGAAATCAGGTGCTAATCCTGGCATTCCTGACAAATTCCAGTGCTGGCTGTTACATTCAGCCTGAAACTGCCATTGGACAAGTTGTTCCTCTATCTCATTTTTAAACAGCGTGTTTTACCTATGCATGGATATAATTTTATCTGTGTTTCATCCCAGGCTGCATAGTAGTGGCCGATGGTCATTCTGCTTCTCACCTATACCTTCTACATTATCTAAAACATGGAAGGGTTCTTCTGGATAAACCATCCTATATGTAAACTGGAAATTGGCATTCTGTTAGTCAAATGATGGGTTTGCTCTCATCACTTCATGTGTATCTAAGCAGTAAAATTAATACTGCTGCCAGTGCAGTCCCTCACAGCAGCAGCTTCTTCTGAAGTTCAAAGGAGCAGTGAGCGCACATCTCCTTTATCAAGCCAGGCGGGCCCACTACACCAGCACAGCTGGACACAAACTGCCGGTTCTGTGACTTGGCACGTGCCATCATGGGGTGGCTTCCTTTGGTTCCTCCCTTGCTGGGAAGCCACCAGGCCTCTGACTCACTCCAGGCAGATCTCCATGGCTTGGGAACAGGATAGCAAAGTGGTGGGCTCTCCCCAGCCTGAGCAAAGAAGCTCAATCTTCCCAACCCAACATCACACAGGTTTCCTAAAGGTGGTCCAGCAAGACACCTTAGTTCAAGTGCATTACCACGTAGGCATGATGCTAATGAATGCACAGACAGCTTGGGGCCTCTGCTGTGGCAATGCAGTCATGCATTTTGGGGCTTTCATCAGTACAAATTAGGCTTGGACTCACCGTGTATAATTGAGGTATTGAAACTAGAAGCCACAGTGAATTTGCTTTTGCCAAGAGCATCATTAACACTTAAAATACAAACTGGCAGAACTCCCTAGGGGCTCCTGCACAGTCAGTAGGAGAGACTGATGTGTGCAGAGAGCAATTCCCCCCTTCCACATAAGGATCCTTCTCTGACTGCCCCCCCGGAGATGTCTGTTTTCTTCCACTGACTGTGGAGGCAGTTTCTAACTTCTAAACCTTTACACATGCGAGCAAGAAAGGACTGCTTGGACACAAGCAGGGGGATGTGTGCAACCAGGCATGTCTCTGCAAACCCTCAACATCTGTAAGTGCTTACATGCACATCAGGCAGAAGCAAAAGTAATTCTGGAGTATGTTAAGTCAGTGCAAGGGATAATGGCTCTTTACCGTATTTGACCCTGTGGTGGGGCAAATTCCCTTGATATTGCACAGAAGGAAAGAGTTAATTAGGTGCCAGGCTGACTATGAGCCACATACTTGGAAGCCTTACACGGCCTGATGTGGTGGGGATAAAAGACAGGCCCTAGGTAAACAAAAGTAGGAGGCTTTCATCTGCTGAACCTCTTCACTGGCCCACCGCTAAGGAGAGATATTTCCCAGATATGAAGGACAGACCCTCTGTGGAAACTGGAGATCAGTGGGGGCCTGGGATTAAACAGGTCACAGGTGGGATCCGGGCTGTCCCAGCAAGGCAGGGAGCATTGCTTTCATCCCACCACAGCGAGGTGGGACAGAGCCACCAGGTACCCCTAAACCTGCCAAGGCCGCTCGCTACAGCCCAGCTCTCTGCCCAGCCACCTCTCTGCGCACCCCACCGCTAAGGAGATCAGCAAGAAAAGTTCCTGTTTCTGTTGCCAAAAGCCCTAGATGTAGTTTCCACAGACAACTGCCTTTAGTGTCTTTATGTATAAAAAGCCATAGATGGTTAAAAAGATGCACTTTTACATAAGCTGTTGGAAAACATTTAGGTCTGAATTTGAGGATGACTTTTCTATGTATGTACATACACACTCAACACTGATAAAAAGTAGCTTTTTATTACAGGGATTCCAACTGTAAACTGGAAGCTGCTAATATATCTCTTGACATTTAGATTTCTATATTACACGATGTCGAGAAATAAAGAGAACGAGTGTACGAGTTCTCCTGTATTTCCTGCCAGAATGAATGAGATCCTCTCGCGTTTGCCAAGAACATAAAGATCACTTAAAACACAAACTGGCAGATTTCCGATCTGCCTCTACTAAACACACTGCATTTCCCAATTTCATAAAAGCGCTTTTCTCCCTAACAGAAGACGGTGATGATAATCATAGCAATCAGTCCAAAATACAAACAGGATGTGGAAGGGGCTGAATCCCAGCTGGACAGGGATGAACACGGCTTACATACTAAATACATCCACAGGATGGTAAGCAAGGACATGCATTTGCTGTTTTACAAAGACTCTGTCTCTTCTTCTCAAAAGACAAATCTGTCTCCAAATGGCAGGTTCTTTGCTTTGTTTTCACTAATCCCCATAGTTAAACACCCCCCTTTGGAATTCATTAATCCTCCCTCTCATCAGCTCCGTATGCTCATTAACATCTGCTAAGAGGTTCAAGAAAGAAAAATCCTATTAAACGTGCTCATCTTATTCTTCCATATTCTTTATTGTTCTACGTATATTTCCTCCTTCACCTTCTCGAGCCTGTGTTGCCCTGTCATACCGCCCTGAGCACAGTGTTATGTAATGCTGCCTGACCTTCCTCCCTATAAGGTCTTTTCTTGGGCAGTGGTAAAGCTGGCTGAAACATGACATTGCAAAGCAAAGGCCAGAGCTGCAGAGGGGGGCCCTGGAGGCACAGGGTGGCAGGGGGCCAGTGTGGGGCACAGAGGCCCATCCCTGCAGTCTGCCACAGGATGGATGTTTAGCCCAAAAGAGCTGACAAAGCCATGAAATTCATCCTTTCTCCCCGGGTTCGCAGTTTGCCTCCTTTCGCACCCTGTAACCTGTCTGATCCCCAAGTTTAATCCTGCAGTCAAACTTCTCAGAAGCTGGCACTGACGGATGAGCTCTCAGCAGCATTTTGCTCACCTCATGACCCGCGGGAGCCTGTGACTCATTCAGCCAGTGTGCCGGGCACATGGGGGACAGGCTGAGCCCCAGCTCAGACATGAAACTGGGACACAGGGGACAGGCTGGGTCCTAGCTTGGACACAGAGCTCGCCTCCGGCTGCAATCTTTCACCCCATTGGAGACTGAACAGGGGCCTTGAGTCAAGCTTCATTGGTTCTAGAGGGATTTCGTGGGACTGGAACTGCAGCTAAAACCACAATTATTTCATACCACAGAACTAAATGCTGACAGAAATGTTGACAGATCTTTCCTGTATCCTTTCTGTAGTAAAGAAGAATCAGATTAAGTGGCCAAACAAAACGATACCCAGAGTCCACCAGCAATAGATCAAATCACTTAAAAGAAGAGCAGTTTAAGTAAGCAACCAATGTTTTTATGCATAGGATTCAGATGCATGCAATAAAAAATTAACATAACCTTCATCATAATAAATCTGGCAATTTGTTCTATTCTAGATGCAGATTGAGTTTATACAACAAGGAAGTATGAACTTCAGATTCATCCCTGTGCTTTTTCCAAATGCCAAAAAGGTAACATACGTATAAGTATATACATTTCTCAGATCATTAGACATATTATTTTGATCACAGTGCACCAGAAGGAGTCTTAGAAACCAAAGTCTTCATTTCTTGGTTCTTAATATCCCACTAGTAATACTCCAAGCTACATTTTACATGGAAAGTTTACAGTTTTATGTACATACAAATAAAAGCATTTCATCCGCAATATAAATCAGTACACAAATGTATTTCTGATGATGAATGTATAACTAAAACTCAAATTGTCTTGAGCATTGAAAGAATTTAAATGGAGAGAGACAACCTATCCAGCAAGCATGCTTTTTATATTAACCCTTTTATAATTTTGTCCAGATGTAAAGCCGATGAGTGAGATGGGGGAAATTTATGACCGATGTGAAGTGAGGATCAGGAAGAGGGTGGGTTGAGAATATAAAAATAAAGAGGATAATAAATATTAAAGTACTAGGCCATTGCTTGAACTTTGATGGGCCCATCAAAGGCAAACTATAAGGTTTTTTAGGACTTGCAATTTCATCTGCCCTCCTTATTGAAGATTCATTTGAGAATAAGAAATCTAAGGCCATAGATTCCCTCACTCTTCTTCCTCATGCTGAGGGAATCTCTTGGATTTTTACAAGGTCAGAAAAGTTAAATGGCTTCAGTTATTGTTGAGAAATGGCATTTTTCCCCAAACATATAATTGGTATATTGTATTTGTGTTCAGTTTTCATTGCTAAATGCTGTGTGGCACTGTTGGGTAGCTGTCATGTTACCCCTAGGTACAGCTGCATTTTGGAGGAGGGTGGACAGGTTCTTTATTTTTATTTGGGTGCTCAGAGTTTGGATCCTAAGTCAACATTTCAACAATGTTATCACTGATCGTAGGGCTGTGAAATCCCACAACACTTGTGGATTTTAGTGTGATGAAGTTCTTTATTTAGGTACTGGCTTAGTACAAGCTCAGAAGTTTGAAAACACGTCCCTGGGTTTGTAAAATATGTGATATACCTTGGAATGAATGTTACCTCTGGTATTTGATGTCATTCAGCTTCCTTCCAGAATGATCTCGGTCTGTTACTTGCATTAAGTGCGAAAAGCTTGGAGGCGGCACTGGTGGGAATTGGGCAGACCAAAGGCAGTGAACTGTTCGGTATTTTCAGTCAGTCTTTACAGCTCGATGTGGGGGCAAAGGGCAGGGCTGCTCCTAACGTCAGGGACTCCTCGAGTGGCTGCTCTGTGAACAGACTGCACAGCCTGCAGCCATTTGGCGCATGTGACATTAAGGGCTGCAGAGACAACTGGCACAGCAGGCGCTATAGCCTTCTTTGGGCCTCGAGGCAAACACAAGAACAATAAACTTACATTGAATTTGGCTGACCTTTATGTATCGGAAGACTATTTAGCGTATAGCAGCGGTTCTCGGACAGTGAACAAGGAATTTCCAGGGCTGGTTTATTCAGCTGCTCTTATCAAAGCATCAGTCTCCAGGCAGCCTTCCTGCCAATCGCTCTGTAGTCCACAGCACCTTTCAGTTTTTCCAGGGCTGCCTTTCTCATCTAAATTATGCAGATCGGCATTTTCTGTTGCTGTTAAGGTTCGCTCTCTTTGTTCACGCATTTCTTCGGTACATCATTTACCTTCAGCTAACTAGTTAGTGATAACGTAACTGAGGACATCCTGGGTGGAAGGAGCGCACCAGCCCTGAGGGGCCTGGACAAGTTGCAGTAACGCAGTCTGTGGGCAGAGGAGGTGAGGTACCAATACTTGTAATACTTGCACATATTCCAGGGATGAAAAATGCCATGTGTATATACAGTTGGATGATGTTGGCAGGCAAATTACTTTCATTTTGTCTTTTTTACACTGGCCTTTTCTCTATGTGTTCAAGTACTACTGTGGCTGGCACTGGAAAAGAGCAGGGAAGCAAGGTTTGGAAGGTTTCACTTGGGGACGTGGATACTAGATGAGTTAATCTCATCTGAAGTACATCATGAAGCACTGAGGGTATGGGAAAGTTAGCTGACCTCCAAGGAGAACAGATCTGTGCAATCCAAAGAATGTTCATCAGGAAATTGAATAATGAGGGGAAAAAACATGACACACAGTTAAGGTGGAACTGGCCTTTCCAGCTTCCCATTGTACACTAATAAAGGAAACCAGGGTCTTCCTTGCTCAAGGCTTGCATCAAGCCAATCAACAAAAATGTATCTTCCTGATTTGGTCACCCGATGACTGAAGCATTAAGCCGTGTCTGCCCCAAGATGTTTGCTACCTCTCCCTGGCTGGAGGCAGCGTGAGGGATGGCGTGAGCAGGGTCTGTGCCGAGGCAGCCAGGACAGCTCAAAGCAGGCTCCACAACACACAGCCCTAAACACGTGGCCCTGCCCTCTGCACTAATGCACTCTGCCCTATTCCTGTTGCTCTGATCATGAAGTTATCAAATACTCTTTCTGCAATGTTCAGAATTTCCTCTCTGCTTACAGATACAGATCTGAATTTAAAAAAAAAAAAAAAGGGTTGCAACCATTTTTCCGTTATTCCCACCTGGAATGACAGCTGGTGTCATGTAGTGAGGAAAGGGACGCAGCACTACAAAGTCCCCTTCTCACTTTCTCTGCTGTCCTTCTAGATCAACATAGCAACTATATCCACCCCTTACCCCTACACACCTCCCTCATGCTAAAATTATTGCCAGGGTTGATTAGCATGCAGGTGCTTTTTGTACCAGCTTCATTATGGAGGATATTAAATGCAATCGGCCACAGGGCCAGCTCTGGAAGAAAGGCACAAAGCCCGTCTCTGGGCATAGCGTGCCTCTCGTTATATCCCCACTTGTCAGTTTCTTACCTACTATCCATTTCTCACACTAATTTCCATCTTTTCAAGCTTAACTAATGATTTCCCATGTGGACTTATATCAAATGCTTTGCTGAAGTCCAGACAGACTAGGTCTACTGCATTTCCTTCCTCCAAAAAATGTAGTTTCTTATCAAAGACAGATAGAAGGCTCGTTTGGTAAACCTGTGCTGTACTGTATCACATTTCCTTCTGCGGCTCTTAACAAGATTTATTAAAGAAACACATATTTTATATAATAAGGGTGTACACATGCATGCAACCCTACTTGCCTGTTTCTTTCTTTCTCCCAGTAACATTTGCATCTCTTGGGTCAGTTTCAAACAACTTTGTCAAAGGAGTAAAGTTCACAAAGATTAAAATCCATTCCTATGTGAAAACAGACTTGCAAGCAGAGGCAAGAAACTTTATTCATGCTCCTACCCAAGGGGACGCTGCTTACCCTTGCTGGCCAGTGGGGTGTCCACCTGGAAGAGCACCATTTTAAAACCACCACCTTGGAAAAACCCTTCACTGAAGCCTACACCTTCTTGGCCACTGAAGCAAGCGGGAGGCCAGGCTCAGCTAGCTCTGCCCCTCACCACGCTGCTTGTTCAAAGGCCTGGTCAGACACCAAGTAACGCAAACCGCTCCCTGCGCGGTGGAAGCGACGCGGCCCTGTTCCTACAGCCGTACAGGCCCACGAAGTGACAGCCGTATTTGGCGAGCACAAGGCTTGGGAGCGAAAGATCTGACTGCAGCTGGGCTGTCTGTGGCCGGCAGGGCACGCGCTGCCCGTGCCAGGGCATCCCCCGGCGAGGCGCCACAGCTGCGGCCTGTGCCAGCGGTTCCTCGGCCAGACAGGGAGCGTGGTGCTCCTAACAGCAGTTGGCTTGGGAAAACACTGCCCTAAGGAGGAGGTCCAGGGAGCGAGTGCTGGGTGTCTTGACTGCTCGTGTTGTTTACCTGCTGGCTCACTCCGGCTTTGCGCTGGTGTCTCCAACAAGAGCTCTCCTAAAGGAAATCTCCATCGCCATGGTGGACATGAGCTGGTTTTGGTCAAGGATCAGCCTTTGACCCTCTTTTAATTAGTGATATGAATATAGCCCTTCTTCCCTCCACATCCAGGCTATCCATATGGAAGCCTCCCAAAGACATGGGAACATGAGGTCTGAGGAGGCTTCTCTCCATCTGCCTGCTGTCATCATGCAGGTCCATGGTGGCCCCAGCTTCATTATGTTAATGGGCATTAGCCAGGCCCTGTGACAGGCTGCGTCTTTCCCAGGATGCCGGGAGCGGTGGGGGTGCCACCCTGCTAACCTGGAGATGCATCAGCGTCTCCTTGGGCTCAGCGCTGGTCTCAGCCTCCTGCTCTGGTGAAGGCAGGTGCAAGGGCAGGGGTAGGAAGGCCACTGGGATGAGAAATGCTTCCCCATGGCTTCTCATCTCAACATGTTGTGTGGATCCTTCAGCAGCTACTAAGGGGGAAACGTGGGTTGCAGCCTTTCCCTGGTAGGGGCTTAAATGTCTCCCTTCTCTCTTCAGTGTTTATTTTCACAAGCCTTTAGAAGCCTATCATTGAGATCAGAATCCCTTTGAAACATGGTGAAATTAGCCAACATGATGGCAGAAAAGAAGGAGAGACAGGCAAGCTGTGAGATCATTCAAAGTTCATTTATTTAGGAACCCAAATACAATTTTGAAGCCAAATTAAAATTTCTTGTTGTTACGGGAAGTGTCTAGAACAGACAAAATGAAATCTTGCTTGGCAGAGTCTAATGAAATCTGCAAGGTTCTGGTACAGATTCAGGAGGATTTATGGGATTTCACTTCTTTTCTTGTTTTTCAGGAACACGTGCCTACCTGGCTGCAGAACACTCACATTTATAACTGGCCAAAGAATAAGAAGAACATCCTTCTGCGGTTACTGAGAGAGGAGGAATATGTTGCTCCTCCAATAGGACCTTTACCAACGCTCCAGGTTGTGCCATTATGAACATTATCACTTAAAGTGCACAAGGAGCTTTGTTGTTACAGGGCTGCTTTTGGCAGGGAGCCAGCCCTCTTCCAGATGGCTCTTTCTGATGACAGAAGACACTCTTTCTGCTAAAGGAATTAGTTGTCTTGGGTAACTCAGGCTCAGCTTGTTCTCCACCATGTTAAACATCTATTTCTGAAGCTGATAGGGCAGAACTCTTTTCTCCTAGATTTTTAAATAAGCTGCAAATGGAAAGAATGTCCAGCTTTATTTTAACACCTGTTTTTAACATATTCCTTTCTTAGTCAATATAGCAAACAAATTCTAGAAATAATGTTGCATTAAGTGTAAAATAAAAATTACATCCTCCTTTTTGCTCAGGGTTTCTTTATAGATACTCCTGCCGTGTACAGCATTATCATACAGTTAATTTGTACATGCACTATTAAATATATTTGCCTTTTGTAAGGCTACCTTATTCATTGCGTCAGTTTTTGTTCTTGCTGGGAACAACGAGGAATGGTAACTGTTGAGTAACGCAAGTTTTACTTCGGCTGTCTTGCATAAAGACACTGTCTTCAATTAGAGGACTCTTGGATCTGAAATCCCTGGAGTTCCATTTCCTTACAGCACAGCCACTAACACCTTCAGCATGTTACAGCAACAGTCCACAAAAGGACAGCTAAGTGCGTTACTACGTGTGCAGTCAGTACCATGGAATGCTGCAGTGCTTTTATAGTGGGCCTTTAGCTTCATCACTGCTCTTCACCCCTTACTTAAAGCAGCATGTCAAAGAACAATTGCCAGTTGGAAACCAGTGACTGTTAAGAGAAATAACATTGACTCCTACAGCTTTCACGCAGTATGGAACAATAAAAAAATCAAAGATGTTGGAGAGCCATGGGGTGCTGGCAACCAGGAAGGCTCAACATCATCACATCTGCTAAAATCTGAGCGTGTTTTTGCAGAGAACATAAGCACTACTTCGGTGAGGATTCTTTTTTTAACTGCTTTAACCTTACTGAGATAACAGTGGGCCCTGTTGGCTTGAAATTCTGCAGCCCTTATCTTTAGAGCGGTCGTACAAGAATGACCTGCCCTGGTGCAGAGCACTTCATGCCTGCTCAATACAGACTCTTTCCAAGATCTTCTTCAACTTTGTTACTTGGTACAAAACGATCCGAATACAGCTTCAGCAAAATGCAGGTGTGTTTAGTAGTCCAAAAAGTAAATTAACCAGAAGTTGATGCTGCTGTTACATTGCCCAAATTATTTAATTGGCTGTCCATGACAGTTGTGCCAGTGTGGTGTGTTGATACGGGATATGCTTTGTGCTGCTCATAAGAAACAATTAAAGAACCACGTTGCAGCTATGCTCAGGACAGATTTTCCTTTATCAGGCATTTACATGAAGAGTTACAGCTGTTTAAGAGAACTAGAAGGGTGTATCCAGTGTTGTCAAATCTTATAATTTTGATTGTGGTATTTGCTGTGCTTCTCCCCAGCTTCTAGAGAGAAGCTCAGCAACTGAAAGAGGCTAGTACCTGCCACGCTGGCAGTTTCCAGACAAGGCACAATAAAATTCTATTATGTAGTGGCACTTCTTGCCATCTACTTGTGGGGGGGAAGGGGGGCTCCATTTTCCATATGATAAAATGAAAAGCTAAGCTTCCAATTAGGAAAATAATTTTCTAGTATATGGTGACAAGCCTAAAATCATGACAGAAATCCTTCTTAAAAGGTCAACAAAGTGAAGACAAAGAGGGGGAGGGGAGGGGACTTGGTTACCTAAACGTTGCTGTTTAGGGTCACTTGGAGTGCCGTACAACTTCGAGCTCAGCCTCCAGGTTCTGTTGAAAATGCGATTTTCTTGAAGTGCTGTGGCATATCTGCCAGCCCTATACAGCTGTCTCAGGTCCTTTAAGATATCTGAGGTGTTTTAACATTCAAAAGTAATTCCAGTATTCAAAGCATACATTTTTTAGGAATGTACTTATTTTGGGGAGCACAAAAGGCATTAGGGGCTTGAGGTTGGAAATGCAGGATGTCATCTGGCAACAAGACCGTGATATGAGAAGTTGAAGGCACAACCAACCAGGCCAGGGAAATCCCTGCACGAAACAAACCCAAAGGCACGCATGTTTAAAATGGAAGGATGATGATTCTTGCTACTCTGTGCTTCTTTACATTTTATTCTAGCAAAGACAAAAATAATCAAGATCTAATGGTTAGAAGCTAAAGTGACAGAAATACACACCTTACATTCCCATTTCTAAAGAAAGCATCTACGGATTAGTCTATCTCAAATGGCTTCAGACCCCAAAAGCCAACTTCTACCCCATGTGGTAGGTAGGAGCTCGAAGATACTGAGTGCCTACAAGCTCCCTGGAAAGGACGAGTAAGGAGAGAGCCCCAGACCTGCCCGGGAGGAGAGGCGGCTGCGATCTGGGCCTCCGTCCCCGCCCAGTGGTGCTGTGCTGGCCAGCCCGCGCTGGCAGGACCGAGAGCTCCGTGCCCCCATCACCCAGCAGCCCCGACCAGAGCTGGGGGGGTCTGGGAGGGGGCTTTCGGGGTGCGCAGCGTGGGTGAGGCTGGAGGATAAATCTGTAGGAAATAAGGCTGTGATGGTTCTGCTGCTTACAAAGCCGCGTGTTAGGGAGACCAGTTAAGCATTCAAAATGATTAGCAAGGCTGGGTAGTAAATTCCTTTCATCATTTTGGCTGTCATCCTAAAATACGTGCTCTAGATTTACCACAGATTTGCTTGGTTTGGGCCAGGGAATTTCATTAAGTAATTCCTCCATCATGTGATACACAAGGTTGCATTAAATGGTCCAGTGATCATTTCTATTCTTCTGTTTCAATGATCCCTGTCTGAAAAACAATGATCGCAGAGCGAGGGAGAAAAATAAAAGCATTGGTGCTCAGGAAGTACAAAGAGCCCCATCTATTTAACTGCTGGGGCATTTTTTTTTTTTTAATTGAATAACAATTCCCAGGATCCATTGATCTTTACATTAGTTAGAGCATCCTACAAGGACAGAAACCATGATGGGGAGAGTGTGAGTAATGAGCTAGCAGCCTAGTGAATCATTTCCCCTAAAGCTTTGTATTTGTAGAGAGACAGATGGTGGGAGCTGTGAAGAGGGAGAGGGAGGAGAAAAACAGTTTTTTGCAAACAACAAAAGTAGGGATAGAGGACAGTGAAAAAGAAATAATCAGCAGGTAAGGGAGAAGAAGAGGCTGAAAACACACAGGCTGTTTCAAAACTAACATGTTAATGTTAAAATAGATGAGGGTTACGGGAAAGTATAGGAAGGGAATCACAGAACACAAGAGCCTTGTGGCCGAGAGGGAAAAACTTAACAAGAGCAGCCCTAAAAATGTATTTGTAGATGACCTCTTAAGTCAGTTATTAACTTTACGTGTCAATAGTGGGGAAGAGGCTAAAAGTATGCAAGTATCCCTCCCACAGGCTAGCACCACTGCCCAGCAGGAGCTGCCGAGCTGCAGGCACCAATGGAGCAAAAGGCACGGCTTGAAGCGCTACCGGGGCGCTGGGGGTTTCTCTCGGGGTGCCCGTACGTCTGCAGGGGTGTGTGGGAGGGGAAAGCCACCGTCCCTGACACGGGAGGTAAGAGCAGGGCAAGAGAGCTGCCTATGAGCAGCTAACACGGGGGTGAGTGCAGCATCAAGGGAGTGACAGAGATGGGTGAGGAACAGCCCGTCCTGCAGGTTTGCCAGGAACCCAGGTGACATTACACGTGAAGACTCCTTATGCAAGTCTCCTGTGCGACAAAATTACGGTGGCAAGGTTCTCATCCCACAGTTAAGCTACATCGGCCTCTCCCGCGAGGGGACCATACAGCAGTTCTGCTACAAAGGAAATCCGATAAAACCCTGCATGCAGGACACGAAATGCTGCCCTAAGAGCTGATTTCCTCCTGGCGGGCTCTCAACCACCATCCTTTGGCCCCACGTAAGGAAGCAAAGCGGCAGAGGTCCCGCAGCCCCTGCGGGACCAGCGGCAGGGCCCAGGGAAGCGGCCTACCAGGGCAGCCCCACTGAGCGGCACCGGCCGGAGCGCGGCCTTCCCTCTCCGAGCAAGGTGTGAGAGCGGGCAAACACCCGGCCTGAAACGGAGGGGCCACGAGGCCCTGCAGTGCCAAGGGCCGACCACGGTAACGAAGGAGAAGGGGTGTGGGAGAGCTCCCTCCTGCTCGGCAGGCGGAACGGGTGCACGTTATCTCGCAAAGCAAACATCTCCCTTGTTTCTCTTCGGCTCCAGTTTAATGGCTTCCCCCCTGCCCGCACCTGCAGGAGTCTGCCACCGTGCCATAACGCGGGCTTGGGAAACAGCTCCTGCCTGCAAGGTCGTGGCTTTGGTCCCCTAAGGTAGGGAGAATGCTGTGGGAAGGCCCCAGAGGACCACAGAGGTGTGTTTTTTCTGGGGTTGCGGAAAAGGAACCATAACGGTAGACACTGGACAAAAAAATAATGACTAAAATAGTTCATAATTAGAAGTGATTTAAAAAAAATCATGACCACCGCCACCTGCAGTGAGCTCATTCTGACTGTATTTCACTCTTTGGATTTTCCACTTTTTCTAAAGGACTGTATTCTGCAAATACTAACTTTGAGGCTTTCTTCAAAGCTATCTTCTTTTACTTGGGCTGACAGTTCTTACAACACGTCCGTTCTATTTTTTGTCAGCTACCTCCAGTTAAAATCCACTAAACGTGATGCTTTGTGACTGGCATGTTTGGCATTGCAATGCTCTAGTGTGCTGGCCTCAGGATTTTCAGCAAGCAGCGGGTGCTGCAGTGTGCTGTTAAAAAGCCTGCAGTCTTCAAAGGAAGCAATTTAGTGAGAAAGACTTCTAAAAAGATAACACTAGTGGGGATTGAGCTGAACAGCCCAGGAGTAGCTAATGCATTTAAAGAGCCTTTCATCCCTGGGCTGGCAGAGAGAATCCAGCCTGGTTGGTACTGGCCAAAACCACTCAGGTTAGTGTTTGGTAGCATCACTTAAATTCTCGGTGGATACTGTGCGCATCTCACTCACATACATATGAACGCACGCACACCCATTGTAGCCTTCCTCCCAGATTTTCCCTCCAAACAGGGCGTACAGAGACACCGGGATCCGGTCTCAGTATTGATACAGAAACCAGTTGTTCTTTGGTGCCAAATTAACAGCGCTCGGAGGACAACTGACCGTTTCTCTTCAAAGAAGACTAAAGATATCCAAGCCTATAATGATTCCAGATGCTCAAAAGCGTCTTTCCCCACATACAGGGCAGTGGATAAGGCACAGAGAAATCATCTGGAGAAAGAACGTTTATCTCCACTTTACTACTGAATTGCTGCAGACAGCAGAAAGTTATCAACTCGCTCTGCTCCAGGCTCCTTACCTAAGAAGTGGAGATGAGAGCAAACAGGCCACTTAGGTAAAGTTATTTGAGACTCACTGACTAAAGTACTATGCAAGTACAAATAATTTTCATTTTTATGGGTCCATTTTCCTCCCAGTCTTACAACAGAGATGCTTTTTCCTGAAGCACTGGCTGTGTAGAAGCTGAAATAGCAGAAACCCAGTAGTGAGACTCCCAAAAGAGAGATGAGAGGGGGCCTTTAAACAGGCACAATAGAAACTGGGAAGACAGGGAGTATGATAAAGAGGTGAGAAAGAGGAAATCAACTATAATGTAATCAAACTGAAGGAAGTAGCAAAACTAACCAGCTAGCATGGATTCATCTTTTTTTGCTACATGCCTTATTTTAGAAGAGCGAATGCTAAATGATTTTACCTGTATTTAAAATGAAGAGGAAAAAGACAGCAAAATGGTATTTTCCTCCAGGCTTGCGTGTCCTCCTTTAACTTATTAGTTGGAAAGCAACCTACAAAAGCAGCACTGTCCCCACTGGGGACGCAGCCATAGCAATGCCAGCTTGGTGCATCGGTGTATCTGCAGCCAAGAGACCCAGGGTTTTACCAGGACGGGACAGCCAGGTATACAGCACACGGAGAACAGAGGCGAGGGAGCACCACCTCACTCTTCCAGCAGCACTCAATGAAAACCGTACATCCCAAACCCTCAATGCTGCTGGTGGGAGCAGTCCAGACTCCTTGCTCACTGCGGGCTGGGCCCAGCAGTAATTAACAGGCCGAATTTTAAAGCTCTGGGCTGGCTGGACTTCGGCACTGGAGAGACAGGTTGCACCCTTTCTCAAAGCGGTGCCTGGACTTTGCGACCTGCTTCACTGGAAGGAAGCAGGAAATCAAGGAAATCAAGCATTACCCTAGGAAATCAAGCATTATCCCTATCAAACCAGCTTGCTTTTTTTGTTTCTGTTGCCCATACTTCCCAGGCCTGCACACTTCCCTGTTTGTAATGTCTTACAGAGTACCTCGCCTCAAACTACGTGATGCTCTTTGTTCCAATGGCAATTTCCAGCACAAGAAATGGCTCACCTGGAGACCCACAGCAGGCTCAGCCTGTGCATCCCTACACAGAAGCAGCGCTCAGTCTGGTGTGCCCCTACACTGCTTCCACATGAGCTTGGGAGGCGACAGAAGAGGTGCAGCCGAGCAGCACTATCGCACGTGGACAGGGTGCTGCTTGGGAAAATTACCCAGGGCGTTTCTACACTTAGGTTGGTGCAGGCCAATACGCGTGGTGGCACCCAAACTGTCCTTCAGCAGGCAGCAGAAAGGCACGCATCTGCACGCCCGTATGAGATACTGACCGTGGAGCTGACTGTGCAATAGCACCAGTGAGGAAACCCAGCGAGTGCCACAAAACCTATGTCACGCTGCTCGTGACGGGGTTGGGTAAAATCAACGCCTTCAAGGAGCCTCAGCCTACTGCTTCCCTGCGACCAGACAGTTCCTAGGTACTTACAGGGAGTGCATTTCATCTTGCCAGACGCACAGCATGCAAACACGAGCTGCAGACAGCGTGCGTGCGAGCTCCTAGCTTGTCACACAAGTCTAAGTATTTCAAACCCTAGCGCACGCTGGGATTTAGCAGGCTTTCAAGGCATTTTGCATCAGCCCGGATATCGGCTCTGCTACTATTATGCAGCGTATGTACTACTGCCAAGCTAAAAGCATGGTTTCAGTTCTGATTTCTCTTTTTTTCCCATGTGCTTCCATTTAAGCATCTAATCAAAAGAAGGAAAATATTTTCTCCTATGTCGTCTATATTTTACAACATTAAAACCAGCTATTTAGATAGCTGCCCTGTGTGTAACACTAAAAACCAGAAGGCTGTCCTTACGAAGAGCTTACAGTCTGACTATATGAGGGATTTGAGTGGCTAACTAGAATCCTTCGCAAATTATCTGTCGCTCCTTTGTAAGCCCCGCTTCCTTTCTTTACGTCTGAATTCGGACTGGGGATAATGAGCTTCCTGTATCATACACTGAGATACAAGGAAACTCATTGTATACTAACCAAGGAAGAGTATATCAGTAAGTGGTTTATAAGGCAGCTCTGACGGGTCTTGTTAGAATGACTTATTCTCCAAGTTTCAGTGGTTTGATTAAGTGGATCATGTGATAAGCACTTATAATGAACTTCTTCACATGCTGCCAGGGGAAACCCAGCAGATAAAATGCTTAATCCCACGGCATTGCTCTGTGCATAACAAACTGATTACAAAGATGGAAAAAACATGCAATTCATTGGCTTCTTCTCCTACTCAGGACAGCACAACAGTGTTATACAATTTTCTTTCTGCTGCCCCAAATCAAAATATCCTTGCTGCTAAATCCAGTTCAAACTAGCACATTTTTCTTCCTGCAGCTCACCAAGCACTCCACCAGCAGATTACAGCTAAATGTAACCACTTGCAAGCAAGTCTTGTCATGCTTCTGAGTGATTTTTTTCTTATTAAAGAAAACCAAATACCCCCCCAAACAACAACAACAACAAAAAAAACAAACAAACAAGAACTGAGCATAAACTCATGAGTAACACAAGTTCATTTGATTTGTTTTAAAAATAAAAATCTAAGTCAGCCTGAATCACCACAGGGTAAACCTCACTTCACTGGCCACAGTGGTAGAGGTCAAAGAGCAAGCCTTGTCCAGGAGCATCTCTTGCAGATTTGGCCAACACCTCCAGGACCAATGACCGGGTTAAAACAACATCTGATATGCTCTGGCCTCACCCCCAGGCAGTGGCTCATCCTTCCTAGGTCTCAGCAGCACAGCCTCTCTTCTTTACCCCCCTCTCCCAAATTGTCTCCACAGAACAAGCTACAGTGCTGTAGCAAAAGGCATCCTGGCTCAGCGATGAAGCATGGGATGTGCTCGTCGCAGCCCTGTCAGTTGGCATAAATTGTGGCGCTGCTTCTCCAAGGCCAGTGCTGTATCCCTGACTCAGCTGGCAGCTGCAGCTAGTGTGTGATGGATGGGGTGCCTTTGAGAAAGTCTTCTTCACGGACTTCACCCAGGACTGAGGCGACGGAAAGACCCCAACAGCCCCAGCTCCCTGACTAGCAATACCTGCATGCTCCTCTTACCATGGGCAACAGCTACTTGCACCAGGACACGCATGTTGGGCTGGTACCATGCCTGATTAAAAATCTGCAAAGGCTCTGCCACGCAGAAGGGGGCTAGGAGCTCTACTTGCATTTCCAGGTGTCAGGATAGAGGGGGCAACCACTTCAGCTGCATACGGTGCTGAACGAGCATGGGAGAGACGCATGAATGGTGGGCTTTAAGTGAGGTAATGGGTTTTACTTGGGACCCTTAAATCAGAAAAGGAGTGATGGGGACACAGATGACGCCTTTCCTTTTAGCTACTTGCTGATAGCAGGTTTCCCCCAGCCCAGACCCCAGACCTTACCACGTGGCAGCTGCCTTGGCAGCAGCTGCAAAGCCAGCCTCAGTAACACCTGTCCTCAGTGTGAGTGGCTACCTCACTCCATGCCATCCCACTCAGCAATCCGTTCTTTAGGGTCACTGGGAGAATCATCGTACAGGGAAGTGCTTTGCGAGTTGAGGTGTCAGGAGAAACAAGAGGGTGAAGGCTGGTAAGCAGCACGTCACCTTAGCACCTGTCTGTCCTGAATATCACCAGCAGGTCTGACGTCTGTCTTTGACACATGGTGGAACCGAGCTGGTGGTGCTAACTCCCTTACCACACTTGCAGCCTCTCACTCTGCAGTCACACTGCAGAAAGAAGGAGGGATTAGCCTTACACAGAAGTAGTACAATCGCTCGTGCACCGTAAGCAGAAAGCCTGTACGGCCACAAGGCTGCTTTGGCACAGCACTTAGAGCGATCTTGTTTACGGCTTAGCATCTCGCTGTGCTCCCCACTGTTTGCTTCTCACACATACAGGCAGCCCCACACCGCCTACCCACTGTACTGAGCGGTGTGTTAAACCGCCTCACTGAACACCAGCGTGTTAAGGCACTGTACGTACACAGATATGCAGGCAACCTTGCACGTGAGGTCCTGTGCTTGTAGTTTGCATGGACACTAGAGCTAGCCCAGAAGCAAACCTAGGAGCATCCCTGGAATATTTTATCAATGTATTAACATGCTAGGTGGGATGACAGACTCATCACACCTAGTGCAGCTGTTATAAAGAGACCTAGGGATGAAAGATTTGCCAAATGAAGAACACATACGTGAACATCAAACTGACTTGTTAAGTGAATCAGAGCATCAGACGGGTGGGGGTGATGCCTTGCTCTCTGGCTTGACCCTTCATGATACATATCCGTCAGTTCTGCTTTGAGGAACGGTCCAGTGGTTATGGCACCTCACAGAAATCCTAGGGGGTGGTAAAAAGTGCGTGTTTGTTTTTTCAGGCAGCCATCCTACAAACACAACTGCAGTTTAAAATGTACACCTAGCTTTGTACATCAGCTTTCCTATACAACGTTACTAGCCATTAGGTTTTCCCAGGTCATGTTATTTCTCAATTAATGGGATTGCACAGGTGTAATCAAAGGGGTAATATGATACCAATCAGCCTTCATCAGCAATATGCTGTCTCCAGCTGTGATGGCATGGGAGAAAGAGGGCCTTATCTTGATTTATTTTCCAGCCAACAGGAATTCACACACCTAATAAGTGAGAAAAAAAGGTATTTTTAAAAATATACTTTCTATGCAATCAGTAAGAATCAATAACTGCACAATTATGATACTGCTATTAGGTTCAGTCATCAGAGAATAATTTAATTGTAATCCTGTAAACCAGGTGAAAATTTGCTCTTTGTTTCCACTTGACAGGGAAGTCTCCTGGAAATGTTAGCTCATTGTCCTTAGTCACATTTTGATATTTTGAACTGAATATACATCCCCAAAGCATTCTCTTCAATTATACTTGCAAGTTTGGTATTTCAGATTATATATGGATGTTGGACATGAAAGGATTTTTTCCCCCATTTTGCACTTAAAACAATTCAGGTAGAAAGCATTTACTCTTAACTCTAGTAAGCAACTAGAAATGAAAAAAGCCAGTATATTTTTTTAATGTTAAATCTGTGTCCCGCAAGTTCTGTGTGCCCAGTTTTAAGAAACGGAATCCATCAAATTCTACAAGAACTAACATAGACTTTTCAAAATGTGAGGCTTACTGAGGCTAGGTATTCCAAATGGAGAATCAGGCTATGGTATTTCATTTTTCACTCCTCTAGCACTACATAACTCTATTACAAGGTGTACTGTGAGACTTTAATTTCTAAATATTTAGCAGCTGAAGAGCATCAGTGAGTGTTAAGTAAAATTTCTTTTAGACTTACTAATCTTTACCGCATCTTTTCCTTTTATGTGACAAAACAGATAAAGGTACTTGTGGTTTAAAAGCAAGGACGCTAACCCACCTATGCTCTAGCTGAAATTTTGAATTACATCATTTGGAGTATCATCATGCTTTTTTACTACTCTCATACTTGTATGTATTAAATATGGTCTACAGATTTCCTGTGTAGGCCTGTCCCCAGGGACAGAAACCTGGTGTACACGACTCATAAATAAAGCTAGTGAGACATGAGCAAGAAAAAGCATAGCATACTTCTGGGAATCACTCCAGGAAAATAAATGTGCAAGATGGCACATCACCCTCCACAAAGCTGGCAAAGGTAAAGTAACATTTGGGTTTGATCATTACAGAAAATAAAATAATTCTGTGTTCATATGTACATGCTGGTCTCTCACTGAAACAAAAGGGCAAAGGTAAGACTGCAGTTTGACTTAAAAGAAAACAAACCTGCTGGTAACAGTTGTAGCTTATTTAACTAAACTGGAGGATGAAGTCTGAATTTCGATCCCTAGCTTTCAGAAGGCCTGTGAATTCTCTAGAAATGACCACCATAATTTATTTCCTGTCTCTGTGGTTCACTATTTCTACAGCATATGCTTCCTTTTAAGGGACTATCTAAATTCTAGGTATACCTTTCCCTCACCAATGACAATGCATGATTTTATACAGAAGTAGTATTAAAACACTGTAAAGAACGTAAGAGAAACAATCAGCTTCCTTTCCTATAATGGGTTTGGATGAACATATCCTCCCATTTCCATCTGTGCTTTATTCTCTTTTTCTTGAGAGTAGGATATTACATTTATTGGCACTGACTTTCCCCAGAGCTTATTCTTTTGCTCCCCTTCTGCTGTGCTCTCATTTTCCCCACCTTTTTAACTTTTTTTTTAGCCTCCTTAATCCTTATTTTCCTATCAGCCTGTGCACTATCTACTCCCTGCTTTTGTTTACTGTTATTTATGAGACATTGAATAGGTTCAAGCAACTGTATATGACAACAATATGATTACACAGAAATTATTTAAGGGATGAATTAGCAGAAGAGACATTCTGCAAGTATGCAGATTGTAGGCAGATGCTTACCTGTGTTTTGCTTGGCTGTAATCTGGAAATGTACAGAATTCTTCGAGAGCAAATGCGATCTTTTCTTGCCAATTTTTATTTCTATGTAGATTGGTACATATTTTTGCTTTTAGGGATGATGGTCTACCGCCATCTTAAATCTGTTTGCCTGGCATTTGTTGAAAATTTTGCTTGGGTTCTTAAATATCTGCACTTGCTGTGCAGATATAGCTTTAAAGCAAGCTATTTATTTGTATGATTGAACATCCTTATGCTATCAGATATTGCTACTTTAATCACACAGGAACCTGTAAAAAAGCTTTTTATGCCTCAGAACGAATGAAAAGTTACTTAGGATATAGCAAAAGGAGTTCTAGAAGAGGTGTATATGCATATCTGCCGCAGTTGAATATTTACTTATGTGACTTTGAGGTCTGGTATAGCACATATAAGCCTTGAAGCTCCTTGAGACTTTAATTTGGGCAATAGCACACACAGTGTGCTATGTGTATGAGAATCCCAAGTGTGCAGGACTATAACAAAAAGAGAATGGTGGGCTGTGTGGGATATGCACATATCCAGCACTGATCAATTACTGACAGGTAACATTCTCTATTCTCCTCCTGGCAGTTACCTGCATGCCACGTATAGCCATATTTCCACCACACTGTACTCCATAGCACTCAGTAGTTTCTTCCATGGCGGACTCAGATTCTTGAGGCTGTGGTTGGAACATCACTGACGTTTCTTCCCACCAAAAGTTGTTATATATTCTACGCAACATCCGTCAAATTGGGAGGACAGAGTTTCAAGTATATGCTCTGTAGATGTCTAAGATAAATAATTTCCTTGGAGAAATTCCCAACGCAGATGCTGCTCTGACAGATTAAGATCCGATGCTTTACCTGGAATTGCCGTAACAATCTTAAAACAGGCCTGCGGTGTGGAATATAATTAGGTAGGAAATGTCAAGTAAATGACTTAAAAGACTTCACATTTTGTATTTAACGGGGTAGCGGTTACATCCCAAGTGTGGAGGGATAACTCTGCCTCCTAGAACATGTGGTCTAAAGGAAGAACATGGAAAGATGAATTTTCTAGTACAGATGGAGCTCCATAGCCACTGTTGGCAGAAATCGGAGGATGCCATTAAGTGCTCTGTAGCCACTTAGAGGAGAGGGATCAGCTGTACTTCTCCTTTGCTCCTCTCACTGGTGACAGCCTCCAGGAGGTCATCCTAGCTGACAAAAATCAAGAGCAAGTTCAACTTCTTTCAACTTTTTAGGATTGGCTACTGCTCTAAAGCCAGAAGATAGTTTAAAATGTCAAGTAGCAATTCCTTAAATGTATTCAAGATATTTTGTAGCTCTAGGAGGAAAATCACGTTTCTTCCACCAATTAAGTTTGCCTCAAAGAGGCCTTCTTACCACTGATCAAGACCGAGTGAAAAGCAGGACTTCCTATACTTAACAGCCATCCAGCGTTCAGGCTAGGAGAGGGAACGACTTTCAGCCCAGGTATCAAACCATTCCCTTGTTCTGTGGCTCCAAATGCAGAGAAGTCTAAGTTCCACAGATATCTTATTCAGGATATCTGGAAACCAGAACTCTTTTGGCAAGTGGAGATTAAAAAGACAATTTTGCTGAGTCCTACTGATTTTGCCAAGTAATCCAGTAATTAGAAGGATTGGCAGGCAAGTAATAAAAGGAAACAGCTATCCCTGAAATGCAGAAATCACCTTCTTGTTGACCTGTGCTGTGAAGATGTCCATTCAGGACAATTCTATTTTGAGAAGATGCCTTCAAATGTTTTTGATTTCCTGTCTCTGTTCTGAACAGGAGCGTCTGCTGAAATCTTTTACCCAGCTACTCTGCAGACTAAGCACAACACACACACACAAAAAAAAGATTTTATGCAAGTGTCAGAATTTAATTTCTTCCTGGCACAGACAGTAATGCCACACTCTCACAGTATTGCCATGAAGCCACATAAGAAGACGGCTAACAATCATGATGGCTTTTCTGTTGCAGGTATTTGTTCACTGGAAATTGGTTTAAGGGTCTGACCTAACTGTAAAGAGACCATACAAAAACTATCAGATGATGATAACTTTCTGTCATGACTTATATGGTGTCAAGATCTAAACCATATCCTGTGAGTTACTCATTTCCTACAAAAAAATCATCTTTGCTACTATCATTTAACAGAATCGCAACCACCTATTCTGCACTGAAGTGTGTGTCTGCTTTCTAGTGTTTCAGTCTAGCAAGCATATTTCCCCTGAATTGACAGTATTTTTAGAGTAGAATGAGAGGTAAGGGTTCTGTGGTTTGAGAAAGTCAAGGGGAAGACCAATGTCTGACGCAAAAGCAAATCTCCTTTGTGACAATGTGCAAACTGATGGGTTTCTGTAGCTGTCTCCTTCAAGGGGAAAAAAAAAAAAGAGGGACAAATTGATTAGTATTTGCAAAGTATTCAGCTAATCTTACCACTTGACTTGCAAGAAACTCAGTGACGTGTTTTGGGTTTATTTTTTAATCCTCAGTATTTGGAAGCTCCATCTCCCACAGTAAACGAGAGCACCACAACTATGTCTACATTGTAATGGAACAAAAAGTCCTTTGGACCAGATATAAGCATGCAATGCTCTGCACCGCCTCTCCCCAAGCCCTATCTGCTCCAGATATATTATGGCAGCAAGGACTGCCAGCAGACTGCTTGTGAGCATCTCTGTGCTAGTGTGCTAAACCGCCAAGCTCACTCGGGTACCCAGGTGCCATGAAGCTCTAAAGAAAAGGCTATGTGCCCACATCTATGGTCAGTCCTGTATGCTTGCAGTATAAAATGTGAATAAGTGTGATTTTTCAGCAAGGTTTCAGGTCAAGTCTACTTTCATTGGAGTGCAGATGAAGGTCTTAAGTGATTATGTAAATGTTCTAATTATGTAAATCTAGAAGACTTATGACAATTAGAATTAAGGCTGAGAATGTAAACGTGGACCTTGTTATCTTGCACTTGGAGAGAGTGTTATTTTTCTGAACAATGTAGCACATGAAAACCTCAATTCCAACACAAATCTTTACTAACAAATCAGGTTGATGGGCGTAGAATAAAGGTTAAGCATAATTTGTTATTTACAGTTTTCAAATTCATATACAAATCCCTATGTTCTGAGTGCTAAACTCTTATGCCCGATACATATGTTGTTTGTTTTACCAGATCACATGTGAATGAAAAGAACAGCTGTGGCCTCCCCTTGTACTTTGAAAGGGCTCTGACAAAAACAAACAAACCCTACTTAAGAAAAAAAAAATCTTAATTTGAATTCATTCATTCTGCATGTGTAAGGACCTGCAGAATTAATCTTATGTTTTCATTACATTCAAAATTAACAGTTAAAAGGCCGCTAAGGTAAAATTGTATACCTGTTCACATGCAGTTTGGGCGTTATCTCGTAACGTTTCAGTTATACCACCACTATTTCCCAATCTATAACCAAACTCATTGTAAAATGATACAACGTTCACATAAGCCTCTACCTAGGCTGAAACTGTGAGTTCAAGTAATACCATTTCCTCTTTCTATAGCCTTCCGTTACCTAAAACATGTTATTAAAATTATTTTTCTCTTTGCATACATAATTTTAACAATCCTTTGTTGGATTGGGTGTGATTTTTCCAAGTGTAATTGTTAAGCTGATACCAGTATGTAGCTTATTTCTGTAAAGTCACTAATATTACTGTATCTGCACTGCAGGCTTATGTTGCTTTTATTATACCAAATGATTTCTTCCAAAGAGCGATAGCTAAAGATATGCAAAAACTGGGCATGCACAGCCCATAGTTAAATGAGTGCAGAGCCCTTTATAGTCTTATAAAGCTGAAGTTGGTAAATTAAATAACCTGTGTAAGTTTTGAATGTGACCAAAACATAATGATACATATGTTTCACCATTCAGCACTCACTGCGATTACTGATCATCGTCCTTTCTCTATGCCTCCTGGACTGCATGCACTCCTTTTTTTTCCCCCACAAAATACAGCTCTTCAAGTATAAGCATAAGTAATGAGAATACAACAGCAATAGCAACAACAACAACAGGCCTCTGAACTCAGCTGGAGATGGAGGCTGCTTCCTCCCCGTCAACAAGATTGTGTTGATCAACGTCTTTCTGTGAGGCAGCTGCTCTCGGCTTCTGCTATGCTGCACACTCAGTATGGGACGTGGAAGAGAGGAAATATGGGTGCTGGGATAGGAGTCTGGAAATAGGAAATATTGTAGTTGATATTCTGGGGGGGGGGGGGGGGATAAGGAAGGAAAATGCAACGATTGATTTGTGACTCACTGATGTTGTCAGTTTTTCTTGGCCTATGAAAGTTTGATGATCTCTGTCTTTTGGTCTTCTTCCACATCTAAGCTTTCCCATGTGCCAAATGACCCAAATGCTTCTCTTCCACTGCCTTCCAATTTGACTGAGCTACTCCTGTGGTTGACAGGCACAGGTACATGACCTGTGTGCATTTTCAGTAGCAAATTCTGCTGCTCACTGAAACCAAAAATTAATACTTAGAAGTAGTAGAAGAGATTGATTTGGTTCTACCAATTTTGTTAATTTTCACATGTAATCATATTTAAAGAAATTGAAAATATATGATGAATTAACTAAGCCTGTTATATCTCTTATTTTTAAGACAGGAGTAATGCAAAATTTGTTCATGCTTGCTGTATCACTGCCTGAAAAGATAAAGGAACAGGCAAAGAAAGCAAGCAGTATATAGCTGCAGCTGGCTGTGCTCATGTAATCCAAATATTTAATAGCTAAGTGTTCCTAACAATAATAATCTATTCTGTATCAAAGGATATATTTGAACTCCTTGGGCAAGTTTTGGACTTAAGCTTATGAGGCATGTGGTACCTAAAAGAAAATAGACAAATAAAAGATAAACATTTTCTGAATTGTGCTACCAATAAAGGATAGGATAAAACAGGACAGGGCAAGACAGGACAGGATATGGTAGAGGGAAGGAATGACCTACAGTGTTCTGTACTTTGTTCTTGAAACAAGCAGAGTAACTTCCCTCAGAGAACATACTGTGAACTGTACAGTCTGTGACGAGGCCTGGTGAGATAGCCAAATCAGCTGAGCATGCCCACTTTGAGTCCCCCAATGTCAGCAGGCACATTAGCTTAACACCCAGAAGAGCGGTAAGAATGTATTTATCCAGCCGTGAGAAAGTGCAGTAAATCTGTCTGTGCCATTTTCCCCTATGTTCTCCAAAGGGTTACATAAAACCAACCCACATTTCCCTCTTACTATGTGGTAAATATAATCCTCTCTAAAAAAATTCTGAATCTGAAATAACACGTTAATTTGCAGGCATGATTAATAGTTCTGCTGACTGGTAAAAATCCGGTAAGAGCAGCTAGGGTATGATGGTTTTATAGGAGCAGGATAAAGTTTATTTGATTCTCTGTAACTGAGTGTCCTCAGTTGAACCTACCAATCCTTTGCTGTGCAAGGATTGTAACTCACGCTGCAGTTGGATCAGCCTCCATTTCTATTTTTAGTGCAGATCTTGCTCCTTATTTAGTCCTGATTGCATAGCCAGAATTGCATTCTCAGCAGCTCAGTGAAAAGCCTGCCTGTTCCATTTTATAACTTTTCCAGACAAAAAGATGGGAAGCCTGTAGCTTTCCAAACAGTCTTATTTTAGGAGCTTGCAATACGATACAGTCCAAAACCCAAGGGCCACATGAATCCCTGCTGAAATACTATTGACTTCCCTGGATTTTTACACAGAATAAATGTGGCTGCTTATAAGTTAACCAGGATGATTATTTAGAACAAAACAAAACAAAAACCAACATTCTTCACCCTAAATACTTTTAAGATATTTATTGAAACAGTAATATACATCTGGATCAAATTCTCTAGACAACATTTTATCCTCTTTAGATTCATAGTTTATAAATCCCATTCATGGAGGCAACTACTAGCCAAAAAAGAAATAAACAAGGAAAAATGGAAAATGTTGGTTTTAAAGAATCTCTAAGCAGGGATGACCACACAGAAGTAATTTTCTGCCACTGAATTAAAAACATAAGAACATGTTTGAACAACGATTTCTCACTATAGCAAGGACAGATAGGGTTGCTTTAGTTCTCTGTCTGCCTCAGCTACAGTGCTTCACCTTATAGGGTTTGCTTCTGCCATATCTCCTTAGTGATATATACTTAGTAAGTTATACTTACGTGTTGCACATAAGCGTATGACTAAAAGCCAAGATTAAGATGACCAAGGCCATTGTTAGGCTGTAAACACAAAACCTACACTGCTAATACATGTAAAATACACTTCTGTCTACATGTGCTGAAATATGTTGTCAGAAGTGAATCTTATTTCCATGTGTGAAGACACTTTGCATCTTACTATACATTTAAATTATGCATACCTGCAAATAGAGTTTCATTCTTAACCCACGGTAAAGAGTCATATCCTCATGTGCACAGATCTCTTCCCAGATGTAATCCTAAACCCTTGCCCTCCCAACCTGCAATAAATTGCTAAGGAATTGTTATGCTAGTCAGGCAGTAATCACTGCATTCAGCCATCTTTATCGTACATGTAATGATATCCAACACTCCTCTTGCAGTGGGGGAGATTGATTGCAGATGGAAATTTCCCTCAACTGCCCCTGTTTTCAGGCTCTTGACTAGTGCTTTTATGCTACACTGAGAACACAAAGGCACAGTCAAAAGAAAATTAACTGGAGGAGTAAAGGAATTAAAATCAGTGAAGGAAAGGATGGATTAATATATTCTTATTGTTAATTCAGTAATTTAATTAGTCCCCAGTCAAACACTGGACAAATCACAAAGCCAATGCAAAACAGAAGGGCCATAAAAAGTATGTATTCAGCAGATCTTAATTTGCATATTTTCTGTTCCCCAAATACCCGATTCGTTCTGTGAAAATGGAAGGTATTCCAAATACATGAAGTCACGTTCTGTACCTTGATTTAAATAAATCACAGATTGAAAAAGAGAAGTTGAATGCCACAAGAAGTACTCAAGATCGCTATCTCAAAGGCAGGAGGTTAGAAACTGAAAGGACTGGAAGTTACCAACTGAAAATAAAAGACCCAAGTACTTGAAAGACTGTTTATCCTAGCTGGTATCAGGAATATTGTACCCTTGTACCCTAAGTGGAGACGGTGGAAATTTGGGTATTCAGGATATGCAGTGGCTGTGGTTTTCAACATCACACACAAAGCTCAAACTCAAACACATTTAGGAAAAAAAAAAAAAAGTACTGGCACTGAGGTGCCAATGCTAAGAACAGGCCAATGGAGTCATGATGTATGAGCCCATAAATTAGGAACAAAAATTTAAGCCTGACCATTCTGACACAAATGTACCTAAGAACGGAGCTTTACTTTCGAAGTGCTGTGAAGGCCACTCAGATTTTTTCCAGGTAACACTGAAAGAGACTGAAAGAGACTGACCCACATATGAAGTCCTTCAGAAAATTCAGAAACATAATGTAGTCAGAGACTTCCTTTGACTCCTTTTCGAGAGTCTCTTTTGTGCTGATGCATGGCAGATGTCCCCAGGAAGCCGATGCTGAGCTGCAAGGGGCCAAGTCACCGTGTGCAAGTCACTATATCCTTAAGAGAATATGCCATGTTCCAGGAAGGTTTGGAGAAATCTTCCACAGGGAAATTTGTATCTAAGAATAAAACCTATAGGAAACACCTTAAGAAAAGATTTGCTCTAGCAAGCCCCTGGCTTGGGCTTTCTTATGAAACGTCATTGTCTGACACCATAGTATAGTGCAAAAAATATCAACTTACCTGCAACTACATTCTGGACATATTTTTTAATAATAAAAGTGCCTGCTGAATCCATTTGGAGGAAAAACTTGTCTAAGTGTATATAGCTTTGTTTGTAATTTAACACTATAAAGAATACCCTAACAAATGATGAGTACTTTGTGTCTGATGTAACAACTATTTCTGTATTTTGTTAGGAATGACCAGTTCTGTGTTTTGAGTTAGGAAATGTGCATAATATTATAATAAAATTATTCAAGTGCCATTTTAAATCAAAATGAAGTAGGTCACTTTGAAGTCAGCTTTGATGGCCAGTTTTGTTGTTGATTTTTTTTTTTTTAAATGAAAGCATGAGTCTGTTCCCTCAGCACCACTTAATCACTGGTAACTTTCATGAAGAGCAAACAAAAGGCCTCTTTTATTTAGCCATTATGTTACTAAGAGGTGAGAACAGCTTGATGCAAATGAAAATCATTAAAGCATTCTGCACTACCATTAACTGTCTGAGTATCTGCCTATGCAAATACAGCACACAACCCAGTAAAACTGCAGCCTCGTGACCTTCTGCATTGAAAATCTATGCCCTATGACTCTCTTAACCCAACAGTTAAAATACTCTGTATGATGTGCCTTAGTAAGTGCTTAGTTTGGATAGGCATGGAAATGGAGTGCAAGCCATTACGTAGAAATACATTCAGCTTCAGATTCCCTTCACCCTAACTGGGCAAGGGGGTAACATCAGAGGTATTCGATTTGTAACAGTGCTACAGTATGAATAATAAGCTAAAATGTGATTGCCCAGATCTGAACCTGCGTGCAATTACACCCAGAACTTCACTCAAGTAAGCAGTCCCATTTAGGCAACATGAACATATCATAATGCAAAACCGTAAGCGGTCTGTAGGATTAGAGGCCTAATTAGATACAAAACCTACTGGCCTAATTCCTTAGAACTTTGTCCTTTATGCAGCCATTTATGCCCATGCAAACAGAGTACAGAACATCGCTGTTCTCACTAAGTAGCACTCTACCTGAATGATAAAGATGGGTAAATGTCCGAAGCTGGAGAGTTTAGTCCTCCAGCAGAAGCAGTACCTAGCAACAGGAACGCACGAGACCCCCTGCATTCTTAATAGTTTTAACGAGAGACATACTTATGACTGCTCAGAAAGCAGGTTACAGAAGGCCATTTACTGCTGTTCAGTCTGTCTCTCTCCTTGGTGAAATTTAGGTCAGTCATCAGGCACAAATTTACATCTGCTGCCTATGAGCTTTTCTAGAACTAAGTCTTGGCAGAAGTTAGGGATATCTCCCCCTCCTTTGGGACACATACCTTCGTAGCCTCCTCTTACATCACGGCACAGAGGTTGGGACAATGCATTATTCAACAGCAGCTGGAGAGGAAACAGTAGATTGGATTCTAGGCATTCCGCTGCTTGAAGGAGTCCAACCCAGCCTCTCCTGTCTTGTAGGAGAGAACCCCCACCAGCAGATGGTTGCATACAAAGTATCTCTCAGCTCCAGATTGAGATTTTGCCAATCAGTGCTGGGGAATGGAAGACATTGAGGCCAAAGACAATAAGGATGCTTTAATCTCCTAGGCCTGTTTATGTTTTCATTAAACAGTGATTTTACAGCTTGCACACACAGTGCCGAGTGCAGGGACTAAGGATTCCTAGGCAAGTGCCCTTGTTACTCATTTATTTGGATGTTATGAAGAGTAATTAATGAATTTGAAGCACTTTGAAAGGAAAGAAATGAGTTGGACTGAATATCCCTAAAAGTCTTGATCTGAGTTTGGCACATTTAAAAATCCTTACCTGAGACACTGCTGCCCTGCCCCTACTGTTTAACAGCGGTACCAAGGAATAAGCTGGAACACCGGACTGCTCATCACCCGCACTGCTAAACTGCCAGCGTGCTGTGCGGCTGTTTGGGCCCCTAGCAGCAAGTACCACCTGAAACAATGCTCCCACGTGGCTCAGGGGACAGCATTTGGACACAGGCAGACACAGCCATCTCCCTAGCGCTTCTTCATTTCACGGTATATATGTAATATATGGTAAGGAACATTACAAAGAACCCAATGAGGAAATTATGAATTCTACTGTCACAGTACAGTTAATGCCAAGTAATCCAGATTTTTTTAACCTTTGAAGTAACACTGTTCTCATTCTATAAATGACTGAATTAAAATTAGCTAGAAATGTTTTGTTTTTATTAAGGACATAGTAATAAATTATGCTAACAACAACACAATATTTACAGAAATGTTGTGCCTCGAACATGTTCATTCATCTCCTTTTCCATCAGAACTTAAGAAAAAAAGGTACATTTCCAGGTAGTGCACTTTATCCCTCTTGGCAACTACTTCTGTATTTTTTCCTTATCTGAGCAAAATTTAAACAGAACCATTCAATTTTAAAAATGCTAATACTTTCAAAGAGCAAAAAAAGATAAAGCTACTCTGAAGGAACTCAGAAAGCACGGATGCTGTTGATTTCTTTTGCTTAAAATAACCAATTTTTGCATTACTACAGGCAAAAAGCAATTCTCTGCCAGTCAGAAAAAGAAGAAATTAGGGAACTGACTAGTGATCTGGTGCTGGAGCAATAGAGAGGAACTTAGGTTACTGGCAGTGAAATCTTTATCACAAAACAGGTTTAAAAAGTTGCTGCTAGAACACGTGGTCTTTAAACAGGTTTTTTTTGCCAACAACAGCAAAGTAAAGGTGGAGACTTTTTGGTAAGAAATCCAGTTTCCTTTTCTGAACAAATAGATATTAAAAAAAAAAAAAAAAAAACCTTCTGGTGATTTTAAGAGATTATTCATTGCAGTACAAAAATACAGTCTGTTTTTAATGTGTACGTAAAGATTCACCCAGAATAGTCACTGTAACTGCTATCTTCAGACAATGATGAAGAAGAACAATCAAGAGATGCAAGAAAGGTATTGTCTAATGAAAGACATACACACTTTTCTCAAAGCACATGAGGTCTTGGCACTGACAGTTGTTTCAAATGTCTAAACCTAATGCCTCGTTTCAGAATGATACAGTTTTGCAGACAAGACCAGACTACATTTGATTTACTGACTGATTCTCTTCTGCTTCCTTTTAAAGATAAAGAATGTGTTTAAAGCTGACTGTGAGAATGTGATCACTTCTTGGAAGGCTCTCTTCCCTCTCTGAACAACCTGATAATCTTTCAAAGTTATTTTTACAGCATAATCATTTCCTATTTTTCCCTGTGCGTTAATACTTTTAATGAACAATCATTTTCTTTGAAAAAAGCATGGTCCTAATGAGAACATATAACGTAATTATCAGAGTGAAAATACCAAGTAGGTCAAAAGCCTAAGTTCTGTCTGGAGAAAAACAGCTACTCAAAATACTATCTCCACAAAGTAGCTTTCAAAGTAGCATAGGAAAAGGAAGGTGAAGATGCTGTGGGTGGTGAGACTGGAATATGGCACAGTACGTATTATTTCAAGGATTTTACTTAGTGCTGTTTAATCTTATTAGCCAAGCCATCAGGTTAACGCTTTTGAAGGAAAACAGCTATCACTGATTTTCTAACTGAAGCAGCTGCAAGAGTACTCAAGAAACACAGACCAAATTATAACAGAGTCAGCTCTCAGTCACTTAACTGCACAGCTTCCAGAGTGAATGTATCTGATTTCTGTACTTGACTAGAAATCCATAACCAATACACAAAATTTGCCTCCCAAGAATCTGGAAATCTAATTATGGTGTCTTTCCTTTCAATATTTCCTAATTTCCACTAACATATCACATTAGAATAACAGATCTACTCTATAAATCTGTATTCTTCCTAAGTTTGTATCTCCAACTGTATCTATCTCACGCTTTGAGATACAAAATGATCAATATACTGGTAAGAAAATTAATTTTATTTGCAAGACTCCAAAATTGTTGAGGTAGATCTGCATGCTGAAGGGGCTTGCACTTGCAGTGTCAACCTTTAGTAGATATTACTGTAATCGGTGGACCACAACAATAATTATATCTATACCTCAAGCACACACAATAGTATTTATATAGGGACTATGCATCTAGGAAGACCGGGTTCTGGAATAACTTCAGCTCCAGTAATATCTTTCTGGGATTACCTGTAAACCACTCTGTTTGCATCGCCTTTTCCCAGATGTGCTATTTGCCTAGCAATGTCTAATAATACTCACGGTATTATTAATTAGCATAAATGTTAGTATTCACATCTTTAAATGGAAGTGTGCTTAGATTTTGGGAAGAGTTAGGAAGTGCAACTGTGTTAACTGATGGATGTCACACCAAAATAAAATGTCACTAACTGCTGGCTAAATATCAAATATCTAGTAAACAGTTCCATGGCATTCTGTGGCTTTCTGTATTTTAGGAAGATGCATTTCAATGTATGTACACCATTCTTTTCTCCCACTCCTGATTATATATTCCCATTACGACCTGCATTGAAGGAAGCAAACCCCTGAAAACATTGAAAAGCCCCATCAATGTGAGTACAGAGAAAAAGAGAACAGCAGCAAAAAGTGCTCAGTACTAAGCAAACATTTTCTAAATTAGGTTTTCAGTAGTCATAAAATTAGTTTGTTTGTTTGTTTTTTTTTTTAACATCTAGAAAACTACCTTTGAAATTCTAAACTACACTAGACTTAACTTTAGGCCAAGAGAGTCTGAAACTGTTAGCCTTAAAGGACAATAGAATCCTAGGCAATATTTAGTTTACAAGAAAGCAAACAACAGTCTTCCCAAAAGCCAAAACAAAATACAAGGTCCAAAGGAAATCTTTAGATATTACAAACCCCAATTTCAGGAAAGCATTTGGTGCTCTCATGAAACTCCAAATCACTCAGAATGTGTTGGATACATTACAATGCTGAACAAGAGGTGATTATACAACAAGCAAGGACTGTGTAAAAATTCTGTGTAAAAATTCTGAAGCTTAAGGAAAACAGTGAATATTGTATGGCTCAAAATAAAACTGTAAAAACTGACAGCAAATAAAAGACTTCTAGGAAAAGGGACATGCAGCAACATATCTGTGTGTGTGTGGTGCCAATGGAACTGTTATGAGGCCTTGTTTTCTTTGACACCTTCATTAATCTCTGAGCGGCCACAATGTGGACAACTTTGAGGACATAGAGATATCTCAAAGTAATTTAGTGTGGCTAAAATGCAGTCAGAAAACAGCAAGATGAAGTTAAGTTAAGGAAAAAACAACTACTGCTATGGAAAAAGACTGAGAGAAATATTCTGGAACACATTCTGGAATATATTCAATAGGATGGAAATAACCCCAAGGCATAATATTTGCAAAGGATCTAAGGATAACAAGCAAGCAGAAACTACAAATAAATTTGTAACAGAATACCAACAAAAAGACTAATTTAGATTTAACTTGCATACTTGGAAGCACTGTAACCTGGAGCAGGAAGATAACAGTTTCTGTCTATATAGCTCTAGGGCACACTGTAGAACATCATCTTTGTGAACAACCAACTAAGCGCTTCAAGCCTCTTGGTGAACCAAACATTAACACCCTCTGGCAATTCATTCTGCCCTACACATGGAGGTCATATGGATGCCTGAAACAAAATAAAAGACTCTGTATGGACATAAACCATAAATTCTTCATCCATGCATGGAATTCACCAATGAGTTCTAGGCATATTACCAGAAAGATCTCAGCAAATTGGATGGAATTCACATAAAAATAACAGAAATTCTTTGGGAGCTGGAAAGACTCAAAAGGAAATGTTACAAACCCCAGCAAGTGTAGCTTAAGGTAAGCAAGTAAGAAGTTCAAAATGCTATTTTTCATAACATTCAGTTTATTCTGGAAAACTATTTGAAAGGAACAAACACCAAGAAGGAAAAATAATTATATGTGGTGATAAAAAGTTATAAACGTATAATTAACTAGGAACAGAAAGATTTAGACAAAACGGGAAACATAAACTGTGTTCTAAATACAGGTAATTGTCCTAGTGGAAAAAAAACAGTAGGTATCTGGAACTGCAGCATAAAGTACTCACTCATATATTACAGGAACCAATACTGACAGAGATGGGCAAAGCATTTAATAGGTCTCTGCCATCTCTAATTTAATCTCAAAGCACTTTAAGTTTACTCTGATGGTGACTCTCCTGTCTCTTCTTGGATAACAGATGGCTGTTTGTGATCTAGGTATTGGACTGCGGCTTCTTTCACTTTGTCTGATGTATGACTGGGGAATGCCTCCCATAAGTCAGACTACGTGGCAGAAAAATATACACCATCTAAAATGAAATGGACTTCACCACTTACCATCCAGCCCCATTTCTGTGATTCATTCACAGAAACACATTTCACATTTTGAAACAACAAAAATTCAAACAACCACACATGCATGTATATTTGGCTACATAAATTACAGTAGACTGATAGGACTTTTCACAGCGATAGTACCTGAAAATTTTCCATTATGAAATCTTTTTAATTACTTACTATTTGAACCATTTGTGCTAACTCTCTTCACATCAGACATATATCTCAGTGGAGAGCTTCAACTAAATGCTTCGGCTATTTATAAAATAATAATATGAAAAATTATGTTTGCCAATTTAAAAACAATTCTAACAACCATTTACCTGAGCTCCATTGCATGGAATAGAAATTTCAGAGTTTGGTAGGGTTACATACACATGTACACATAAATGCAGCCTCAACTGGTAGCTCTGTTGTAAAAATAAACCAATGACTTTTATTTTTACAACAAAAGCTATTTAAACGCTCAATTTTTTCCCCTTTACTCCACTATTTGCCAGTAACTCTCACTGTCAAACATACCATTCCCACAAACGGTATTAATGTTCAAATATTAGATGTCATTACACACAATTTTCTTTTATGTCCATACCCAACTTTTAGTCATTAGACCTAAGCGCTAGACAGTTTTATTTTTTTAATCACTATGATTCAGCAATACCGCTCATAAAATGAGCTCTAGCACTACTCCTCAATTATCTAAGATTTAATCAGTTCACCTTAATCAAACTTCATCTATGATCTTCTCATCGTCATACATCCAATCACTAAACTTCACTTGTTCCTATACTGTTAGCTGTTGCCTAACAAGATGTGTGTTCTTGTTATGCTAAACTTAACTCATTACAGAACCATGTAAGTATTTTGTTCTTGACAACAGGTCATTCTCCTGGCAAGGGAGGGAACCTCAACCCATCTTGACATACAGAATCCTGTCAGCAAAGAACAGATCAGGAATATCATCTTATCTCTGGAACCCAAATCAGGTGTTTACTGTCCATTTTCTTGTATTATGCATATGCTGTTAATCAACAAATACACTTTTTCAAATAAAAAAAAAAAGTGGTATAGTTCTGCTTTGTTACATACGTGTAATTCTTTATTCATTTTTACATTTCAGATGATATCATTTTCTTGAATACTCGTGTGTTTTCCTGTATGTATGTTCACTGGTAGGTTTTTCTGATGTCAGGACAAGGCAAGACCTGAAAATGATGGGAAAAAAAATGTTACTCTTGCATAACTTTCAATTAAAACTTGTTTGAAATTTAAGTTTCTAAATACAAATACAACCCAGGAAACAAAAATGGTTGAAGGTAGTTTTGTATTTTCACATTACGTATGCTAATTTGTATACGCAACTTATTTACAGATAGGAACATAAACATGAGGTCACAGTATAACATGTGCCACAACAGGGATGTATTTTGTGCTCCAGTCAAGGTCTTCTGAAACGAAAAGCTATACCATATACATGGTATACAATGTGCTTTGTGCAATGATGATGAAAACCCTACACTAACAGCTAAATTGTCTGCATCAGAGGAACCCACTGTTGAAATGTTCGGTGAACTACATGTAATTCTAGAATTTTGATCATCAGGTGCGGTCAGGAGATAAGCTGCAAATAACATCATATAACCTTCTTTTATAATCTGATCAACTTCCATATTAAAACTTGCTATGATGCTTTGCCCTACCACTTTCACTGAGAGAAGAAATTCATTCCTCCATTGGTTAGAAAGCTTCTTTCATGGCCAGTTAATTTCCAACTTAATTTCTTATGACCAGTTTGTATCTAATCATTCTATATCAACAGTGTTCTTTCACTTAAACACTTTTTCTTCTTGCTTATGACAAGGTTAGCAATATACTTACAAGCTTCACTTACATTCTCTCTCGTTTGTTTTCCTAGATGAAGCCAAGTGATTCTTATCTTCTTGATAAAACAGGCTTTTCACATCCATGATTATTTTCATAACCCTATTCTGCACCTGTTCTAGTTTAAATTCAACCCTCTTGATGACTTAAAAAATAGTCCAAATAAGATACGACCAAGATCTTGTATAGTCACATTGATATATATATCACTCGCTTTCATAAAAATAACTCACTTCACACATTTTAGGATTGTATTAGCTTTTAGACCCCACTGCAGGGGTAGATTTGTAGTACTATTGCTGACTCCCAGAACTTTTCTTCTGCCATTTCTGATCAGGGACTTTCTACTTCAGAGCAGAAAATTCTTAGCTATTTTGAAGTTCAGAATGTTGCACTTTATATGCAAGATATTATGACATTTCTACTATTCAAATCCAAGCCAGACAATCCTTCCTACATATGCCTGTTCTCCTCCAAAAGTAAGGTTACCAGCAACTTTTATTTATATGCTACATAAGACTAACCTAATGACATTAAATTAGACTCTAATTATAGTAGTAGGTAGACTCTACTTATAGACAACTTCCCGTTTCATAGTTCTCTTTTCAATACCATTTACTGTCATTTCACATTAGCCATTCTTTATGAGTTCTACTTCATTCCTTATACTGCACTAGTCTTTGCTAAAATATTGCTTTGATACTTCAACTATTTTCGTAATTGAGACCTAGGTTAGTTTTCCCATCAGGTTTCTAGTGGCAAGACATTGTTGGTATAAGACCATTAATTAAATGTGTTATTGCCCCGGTTCTGATAGACCCCAACTGCATTATACTTCAGAGCCAATTGCCTAGCCTGTATTTTCACTGAGAATTTTTTTTTATTTTTTATTTTTTAAAGAGTTCTCACTAATTAGGATCTTAGGCACTATTTCCAAGGCACGGTTACCTCCACAAATGAATTCTGCAGCCTTCAGTGGCACTTTAAGCCAGTCTGGTATCCTGGGAGTTGCTCAATTCCCTGCTCTTCATATACTGTGTTTAGATTTTTATCTGATAACATCCACCCAGTACTTGACTTTCCACTGGTATGATGGGCATGCACACTGCTGCCTCAATTTCTGGCAAAAGCAGGCCTAACTAGCTAGAGTGTAAGAAAGGCTTGTCAGGACACATGAAGAATCTTCCTGTGTACCCTGCCTATGATGCCCAGTCTAATAAGCACTCTTAAAACATTAAAGACTGTCAGAAACTAATCTTTTCTAATGTTTTGCATGGTTGCATAAATTTATCCATTAACCTGCTGTTAAGGCACTCATATGTGAAATGCATATCTGTTTTCAAATCCCAGATGTGCTTGACTTAGAAGAAAGAGATAGCTTTCCCTGCTCTTTCATCTCCCAGATAAGATCAAGGTTGTACTTGGCTTAGGCACCTAACTCTAAGAAAGGATTCCAAACTTAGAATCCAGAGAGAAGACTCGAGCCTTACTCCTTTGGGCAGGGGAATATTTAGGTTATACTTTCTCAGCATTTCTAGACAGCTTCTCATTCAGCATACTTACTTTTGTGGACTAAGAGGACTACTTTTTGCACTCAGTGTTTAGGAAGCCTTAGAGCCTAACATGAGACTATGGATTCTTAGATGTAGCGAAGTATGCCAAGGTTTGGTAGTCCAGCACTGAATATTTCAGTCTGAAGTTTTAGTCTTTATTCACTTAGTCTGTGGTGGGAACTGGGAAATACAGTTCCTGTGCAATGCAGCCCGTCTAGATCAGGACAACGACTGTACCAGATATTACTCCTGATCAGTATGCCCAGGTTTTCTCCCTGCAGAAACCATGTTTCTGTTAGGTGAAAAATAGGCATTTGAGAAGATATGGTCCACACTCAGCTCTCACTCTGAAACACAGTTTGAATAAATCCAGGGCATCCTCAGACAAGGGCACTCCGGGATTTCAGAGCACAGACCTTCGAAATACTGAATGTCCTGGAAATCAATACGAACTCAAACACAGATACATAAGTCAGTTAGGAAGTTAAGATGTACTGTACAAAATTCTAACTTCTATGTTATAGTTTAATCTTTTATCACCATTTTTGGGGGATCTTGCTATTATAATTAGATATTTGAAAAGGGTAGCTTTTCCCTGCCCCCTACCATGTTTAGTTGCTAGTTGACTGTCTGCTCATATTTGCATTTATAAATTTTTTGTGATCTGGAGATATCATTTTGCAAACAGTTTCTAGGTAGGTACATAGTATGGATTAAGGGAAAGAAAAGACTGACGTGTCTTTTGTTAAGAAAGAAGCATAGCTGTACTGATTTTATTCTACATAGAAATTCTAACTTTTAAGACAGTAATCGGTTACAGTGATAACTACTACTACTGACACTCGATTTTTTACTGTACAGCTGTTTAACTGCATGGTTAGAAGCAGTTATATACGCAAGCTTGATTATTTTCATGCAAATACGTGGCTGGCTAATGGGGAGAACAGCTGCTGCTTAGCAACTGGAGGAGCAGAGAAAGGGGGTGACTTGCTTTAGAGCAGAAAACTGAATAAAACCTTACAGAGAGTACGTACAGAGTTTGAAGATATCAGGGAAAATGGGTGGCAGTGCTCTCTAACCACGATGCTTCCTTTTGCGATTATTGACATCCTAGGATGTTGGCATCTTCAGGTAACAAAGGATAACTACAACAAAATTTATATGTAATAGTCGCATATACACATGCATGCCTGAACAACAAATAAAACACATACTAAAGCCAAACCCTGACACACAAGCTGAAACGCAGGAAAATCCAGAAACAGGCTTTGTTTCCATCATCTACTGTTAGGCTTAAACTGACAATACAATCAACGCCTTTTAGACTTCAGCAACTTAAACTAGCGATCAACTTAAGCTGCCTCAAGCCAACACTGCTGGAAGAAGCATCCTCTTTTTCTCCCTGCTGCTCCAACTCAGCCCCTGCACTGCCTCCTCCACTGTGCGAGTACATGCACTCACACACCTACATAATGAGGCAGATGAGGGACCTGATGTAGGTTAAAACTAACCCAAAATTTTTAGTGGGATCACTTTTAGCTGGATCAGTTTCTGAATCCAGTTTATTATGCAGTTATTCCAACGCTTGCGCTAACACGAGGTGGAGGGCAGGGAACCTCTCGTGACAGCGCTGACTCAAACCTTTTCGGAAAATACATTCTTACCCCGGTGTGACCCTGCAGACAATTCTTTACTCAACTGCAAGAAGAATATGAAAGTAGAAGTGTGCTCTAAGAAATGAAGAGGAACTGAAAAAGTACAGCTCAGAGGAAGTCCCAAACGTCTTCATGACTAAAACTATCACTTGGATCCAGCTACTTACATCAAAAAGGAAAGTCACTTAATTTGTTCTTAAGGTACCTTGCAGCATTTTCAGAAATTGAATAAATAGCTCACATGAACAGGAAGCTGGCTCTAGGTTAGGTATCAACTTTTCTTGTCTCAGTCCTGCTGCCTTCCTTTTGCAACAGTTCCTCTTAATTCAAAACACAGCCCCCTCTGATTTAATAAACAACATAAATTTTTTTTGGTAATGGAATAGAAGACCAAATGATGTGCTTTAGTGACTCTTGCTTTGTGCTTCTAAAAACTTAGTTATTCCAGCTATCTACACTATCCTGTCGTGGGCGACTGCTTTCTCTTCAGCAGGGCTAGCAGATGTGAACTTGTGCCTACACCTCATACACCACACTCGTTTAGAAGAAGCCAGAATCCTCCTGCAGCTAAAATGCCTTGGATTATATACCAACCCAGCTGAGGTGCAGATACACATCATGTTCTGCTGCCTACGTGTCTAACAACAGGATATAGTAGTGGGCTGGTATCTCCTAGTACAGAAGCGGACTGCTGATGTCGTAGTGTCTTAAACCTATGCAGGAAGGGGTGCCAGAGCACATCTGCCAGTGCTCAAAGACATTAAGCTGTCAGTGAAATAAAGAGCGGTGGGAAGATAAAATGTTCAGGAAGTCATACAACCATGTGAACAGAAAGACAAGAGCATGGAATGAAGTAGTGTCCATACCAAAGTCCTATGGAAAATCAAGGAAATGTATTAATTAAGCATCAGTACAGAATGTATTCAAATACCAAGGCCTAGAAACGCTGTTTGGTAACATGCTTGGTAACCTCCTAGTGACTTATTAGTCTTCATGCAATTCAAGCGTTCATAAAGGAACATTCTTGCATTTCCAAAGGTTTTCCAAATATTAGCCTTGCAAAAGTAAATATCTGTCAAAAAAATAAAGTTGTAGCTCAGTTATTCTTTAGATACAAGGAAAACAGTTTGGGTTTCGGCCTTATTTCAACTACTTATTTATATGATACAAGATTTCTTGAAGACTAAGTAGTTTGACTTTTTGTTTCTGTTTGCATAAAAATGAGTGTAAGGGAAACAGAGGTAAGCTAGTGAAAATAAACAGCTTACAAAGAAAGAGTAGCAAAACAGTTACCCTCGGAGTAGACAGGCGAGCTTCCTGTTCATTACAATGAAAAAATGAAGGGTAGCAACTGCCTGACCTGTCTTTTGTTTAAATCTAAAACCAAAACATATGTAAGGAAAATGTGAAACACATGTTTTACATATTGGACTTTTGTCAGGTTTTATAGATTTGTACATTTGTCTCCTATCATCCAGTCTTGCACGCACATTTAACAATATAATTCTACGTATGTGTATGAATATTCAGCCTTTTTACAGGCAGGTCTTCCACACTGCCAACTCTTGGTATTTTTTCCCCCAAAGCCTCAGCTCTGAGACAAAGAGACTGCAAGAGGAATCTCAGCTCAAGGTTTTTGTTATCGTTTTAAATGAAAGCCTGCACGAGAGAGATGAAAAACGTGAAGCAAGCTCTCCTAGGGACCAAATAAAAGCACCCTAAATCCTCGTGATTTGTGT
>VXAA01007078.1:3537-30012 GCA_013399115.1 Anseranas semipalmata
GGGCCGCGAAGGCCTGACCCGGGCACCGAGCCCCCCCAGGACCCTGGGGGCGGAGGGGGTCTCTCCGGACTGGCTTTGGTCAGGAGGAACGGACAGGCGCCCCGGGGACCGCTGTGCGCGGCGGGGGACGGGTGCGTGCGGCCCCGGGGCTGAGCCGCCCCGCAGCTGAGCATCGGCCGGCCCCGGCCTCCAACACGTGTCTTCAATCAGAGACGGTCTCTGCCTTCTTCTGCTTCTTCGCTTGGGTTGGGTTGAGAGGAAAGCAAAAGCAGCCCCCCGAAACCCTCTGCCGCCTCCTCCCCCGAAATCCCCGACTGCAAGTTTGGGTTAAAAGTTTNAACACACAGCGGGCAAAAATCTCTCAGAGGGATTTTTTTAGCTATTAATTTTTTTGTTGTTGTTTTTGCCTGCATAAAGACTGCAGGATCAGACCCTATGCAGAGAGAATAAGGCACTTTGAAAAGAGACAGCCATGCTCATTCTGTTATTTATTCTACATTTTTTTTGTTGTTGTTGCTAATAATCGAGACACGAGTAGTCTCAGTTGATCAGTATTAAAGCGGTGGAGCTCTGTTGGCAATATTTGCCATATAGATTTTTTTTTTTTAGTTAACCTTTGTAAATTTTAAACCGATCATGGTCTCTGTGTAAAGACAATCCTCCATATGTTTTTATAGAAATATATATATAATGAAGGATTATTCCCCGCCGTCCCCCCTCTATTTTTTTTCCTTGACTTTGTACAGTTCGGTGACACCTATTTTAATTTCTTTCTGCACTGTATAAAATTGTAATTATGTGGTTGGTTTTGTTTTTGTTTTGGATTTTTTTTTTTCGCCCTGCCCTTTTGTGTACGTTTTGTCCCTAAGGAAAAAAAAATCGAACCGAAATAAAACATGTATGTTATTTGTACATGGGCTTCACGATTGTATGAGCAGCAAATAAACGAGCATGCGGTGTAATACGCGTAATTATATCTGAGGAGTCTGTGGGCTCCGCGGGGCGCCCGGCCCGGCTGCGGAAACCTTCGTGCGTTTGGTGCAAAATTTTCCCATCCCGGTGCAGACTTGAAAGGGCCTTTATTGGTCTTGGCTGCGGCTCCCGGCGGTCCCGCGTCCCCGCCTGAGGTTATCCTTTTCGATTCGCAGGACTGTTTAAAATGAGAAGAATAAAACGAGGAGGGAGGAAAATCGGAGGCGACTTTTATTTTTGTTGTTATTATTGCTTTGCCCAAGGAGAAAGAGAAAGGCGGTAGCCGACAGCTCTTTACCTCTTACCCGGGGACATCGCGGGTCGCTGCAGAGCCCCAGCCCTCGGCTCCTTCCTCCTCCTCCTCCTCCGGGCCGGCCGGGACACCGCCGGCTTCGGGCAGCCCGAGCCGCGCCCGCGGAGCCGCCTCGGGCTCAGCCCCGGCGCCGCGGAACCTCCGCGGAGGGGGAAGAGCAGCCGCGGACTTGCTCGGAAAAGCCGCGTTTGCTTGTGCCGAGCAGCGCGGTAAAGATGTGCGCAGGTTTTCCCTCGCCGTGGAAAAAAAAAAAAAAATTAAATACAAATAAAAAATTCAAGCAGGTAAAATTAAAAAAAATCAAGCAGGTAAACAGGGGGCTGGGACGGCTCCTGCGGTGTCACCGCGCTGGGGACAACAAACCCGCACCCACCGCGCCTGGGGGACAGCGGGCGGGCGGGCAGCTGGCCCGGCCCGGCCCGGCCCGGGGACAGGCTGCTGGCGGCAGAGCTTGGATTTGTTATTTGGGCTCCTTAAGGGTGCTGCCGAACCCAGGCAATTTTGCTTTAATAATATCCGTAGGCCAACGTGCCTATATCAACACCCGTACTACGAAGCCATACACGCACGTACATAAAAACAGATGCATACGAATTAATGTGATTACTTGGTCGTGTATTTCTGTCTTTTTACAGGCAAATTAGGTTACGGCGCACTAATTAGCCAAGCTTTGTGTAATGAGTTTAATTAAAAGCAAAGTTAGCCGGTAACAAACAAAATATCTTTCTAATTATTCTTCTAATTAAGGCAGGTGGGAAGGGCTTTATCAGAGTTGGTGGAGGCCTCTCTCAGGGATTTTTTTTAACTATTTTGGGGTGGGTTTTTTTGAGGGCAGGTCTGTTTAGGCTAGTGGCAATCAACTTGCAACGTTTATTGGGGTTCCCCTGTTTTTATGCCTTGATGGACTGATCCTTCCTTCTGTTGTCTGCACCATTGACCATCCCTGCTGGAGGTGAGCCGTGTGGTTACCATCTATTTAACGTACAAGCTGAAGGCTGAGGTTTTACTCCTGAGGCACATATCTGCGTTAGGTGTGGCTGAGATAAAGGCTCAGGGTTAGGAGTTCAGCCTCTGCCAAGTGGTTCTTCCTTCCTTGAAATCTCACTATCACTTCTAAAATTCATTTTCATCCTTCAGATTCACTTTGGACTTACTCGTTTGCGTGCATTATCGATCTGCTCACAGCTTGGTGTCCGCAGGGGCTGGAAAGGGCAGGCAGACACCTTGCAATCCTCAGGTCCAGCCTGAGCCAGGTTTGATATCTGGTCCCCAACAAAGGTTTGCATGAGTCATTTTTTTTCTCCCTCTCATCGGTTCCCCTGCCCCACGCCGCCAAACCTGGAAAAACAGAACCACCGCATACCGTGGACGCCACATATTCCTCAAGCCAGTGAGCGCAGTCTAAACAGGCAGCTCTCCATCTCAGACACCTCCATCAGGGAGGAGAGGATGAAACCCTACGGGCTTTTGCCCCCAGCCCTTGTTCTGCACAAAACAAACCTGCTTTTTCCCTGCATACATTGTCCCAGGGGACGGCCAAAAACCTAGCTGCTATCACAACCAGTCCCTTTGTACAAGCTCTGCACGTATGTCTGTGCGATCGGGTGGGCTCTGCTAGGAGCCGAGGAGAAATAAGCCTGTTCAGAAATACTGTTGGAGCCTTGTAAGAGGAGATGAGAAATAAGCTTGCTCAGAAATACGGTATTTGCTCACGTAACGGCCTCCTCCTGCCCAGATCTGAGCCATGGTCAGCTGATGTGGCTCAGTTCAGTATTGGTGATCTGCTCGCTACGTCTCGTCACCCGCTTCCCAAACTATAGGCGATAAAACAACAGTTTTCTCTGGTTTTGGTGTTTCCACTAGAGGAAAGTTTCTTGTCGCAGATGCCCTGCAGTGGCCCTTGAGCTTTATACAAGGCTGTTGTGCTGAAATTCGGCGCACATCAAGAAACAGGGCCTGGTGCCTGTGACCAGATTTGGCACAAGACGTACCTGTGGCTCAGGGGACCCTGAGGTCCCCAGGCGTGCTGCACCAGGGCCAGGTGGTGCCATAGGAGAACATTTGGGTGGCAAGGCGCGTTGGTAGCCTCGATGCTTCCCCAGTGCTTCCTCCCAGCCCTACAGGGCTGCCATGGGGCTGGATGCGCACACAGACTGCCCCCTTGCTTGTACACTTATGGCTGCTTGGCTTGTGGGGGCACACGGTGGTCCCGCATGGGTGATGAGCATGAGCGAGCGCAGCCGGGGCAGGGGGCAGAAAGCCCCACGGGTGCGAGCTGCACTTGGGTGCCCTGCAAGAGGCGGTGCGGGGCTGGGTCCCCGCTGCTGCTGGTGATGCTGGGGGGGGGCGATCCGGGGCTCCTTCTGGGGGGCGGCACCTGGGGGGGGCCCCGCCGGGGGAGCGGGCCCGGGGGCGGCGCGGAGCCGTTCCCTTGGCGGCAGCGCCACCTGGTGCCGCCCGCCGCGCACGGCCCCAAGCGGGCTTTTCCTCAAACGGGGCTTCGAGCCGGGCCCCTTCTGGAGGTTTCTGCCCTTTTCCCCGTACGTCGTGTTGGGGTGGGAGCTACAGGCTTGTTTTTTTTTTTTTTTTTTTCTTTTTTTTTTTTTTTTTTTTTTTTTTTTTTTTTTTTTTTTTTTTTTTCTTTTTTTTTTTTCTTTTTTTTTTTTTTTTTTTTCTTTCTTTCTTTCTTTTTTTTTTTTTTGGTCCCCTTTCTGGCAGCTGGAGCTCCGAAGGTGAACGGCCCTTTATTGCATTGTCAGATTTAGCATCACAATGTTGGTGCTTGAACACATCAGAAAAACCTTATTTATGGGATGCTTCTGTTTCAGGCCTGTTCTATGCCCAGGTGGGACAGATGAGGATACTTGGCATGGGGTAGATAGAGTATCCCACAAATACAGATACTCAGCACATGATGCTCTTGGATGGGGGTGGTTACCCAGACCTGCAGAAAACCAGGCACTGTGGAGACTTTACTGGTGGAAAAAGACCCTTTGAATCTTAAATGGGTATTTGGAAGGCCAAGTTCTGAGTTTGGTCCGTACTTCTTAGCAGGTGAAGGCTCAGATCCATCAGAATAATTGGATGCCTGACTCCTCTGTCGAATCCAAGACATTTGGGACCTATGTACCTCGGTGGATCTGAGTTAAAGTTATTTTCACTTTTCAAAGGTGAACTTCGCAAAAGGGGACTTTGACTTATTTTGGAAGACCACATGCTTTTGGAAGACCAAACCTGGAGATTTGTTCACTTTCCATGCATGCTTACAAGTATAACTGCTGCCCGACACCAGTTTCTGCAGGAAAAGACAGTGCTGGGGTTGTTCCTGTAGGCTTGGCATTTGTACCTTTGTGCCAAGAAATCTTTGGCACTGGGAGTCATCCTCAGCGACATAACAACTGATGCAGGTGAGCGTGCGTTGGCCAAAGGAGATCCCCTTGATGAGCAGGAGATGCCCAGACTGCTAGCAGCAGCTCCGCAGTCATGAGCTGATGTTATTCATAGGAACAATTATCAGATTGGCTCAAGAAGTGAGGAAGGCATGCAGCTCAGTTGTTTTTTAAATAACTTTCATTGCCAGTATTCATCCTGCCCAGTAAGCAACTAAAATCAGAATATTAAGGAAAGATAAAAGAAGGAATAAAGCTTGTTGTTATTGATCTTCTGGGATGGAGAGCTGTCTATTAGCACAGCCTTATAAAAGGTTCTTTGAGACCAATTCCCCGTTATCTGAAGTAAACACAGATCTCCTCTTCTCAGACACTTCCAGCAGGTTCTCTGAGAGATCCCAAGAAGCCCGCAGGCCAGAGGTTGAAATTCATTGTCATGGGCACACGTGTCAGAACAAATGTCAATCCTAGAGATCAAATCATGACCAGATCTGCTTGATCATGGAATGAGATGTGTGGACACTGGCAGTGCCACCTCACTTCAGTATTTCTTACACTGGCATCAAAATATTAGAGCCTGGACATAGTAATTTCTTTATTTGAGGCAGGAGGAGTTGAAAGACCCAGAATGGTACAGAAAGTGCAGTTCTGTGGCTCAGCTCAGCTTCAGGCTAATTACTGAAAAAATAAGCAAACACACCTGAGAAAGCAATATGTCAGAGCCTGGAAAGTTTTGCAGGGACTTACGAGTACCAAGAGTTCACTTGGAGCAGGACTTGTTACAGCGATTGTGTTCCTCTATGGTGGTAAAGAAAAGACGCCGCAGATCAACTACCTGAGTAATCGCTTCCTTCAAAGAGGCGGAAACACCAAACTTTGGAATCTGAGCAGTGCAAGTGCCTGGCAACACTCTGAAAACATGATATCCCTCTGGAAAAACTGCAAGTATTACTCTTGTCTGAATGATTAACTTTATTCTAACAGATTGCTCAAAAATACTAAGGAGTGGCAGGAGTGGATACACTAATGCCTAGAAATGTAGAGGTTTTTGCAACATTTCATGAATGTTTCCCTTCCTTCCCTGCCCTTTTTTTCCTCTCATCTAACAGTCCTGAATGTTTGCCTTATTCCTTAAAGAAAAAAATCATGCTGTTTTAGCCCCACGTTTCTGCATGGGATGGGTGGACCACAACACACTTACATGATTTGCTAGACCTCTGGAGGAAGCACGTCTCAGGGAAAGCACCTCAGTTTCTGTCTCCCGTCTTGTCTCACAGGGCGAGAGAGCTGTGATTTATGTCCCTGGACTGGAGAAAGGCTTGTAGTTGAGTGCCTTGACTGACTAGAAGGCTCTTCTGGAGCAGGAGGATCCAAAGGATCACACGATCCCCAGACACAGCAGGGCCGGCTGGCAGCTCCAGCAGCTTTGCGGAGCCTGTGTCTGTGATGCTGCAGCTCCATCGGGAAGAAACAAGATGCCCACCTGTCACCTAGATAAGTCCAAAAATCGCCATGCTATGTGTTTTTATTATTATTGAGAGAGAGAGAGAGAGCTTTAAATGAGTTTCTAACCTGTCTCTCCAGTTGTTTCCCAAAGCGCTGGGAATTACCAGTTGCATCTAGTCTATCAGGAGCCAGCTCCGCCTTCCTCATTTTTCCATCTGTAAAATGTGGATGTTACCGGGGCCACTGTAAAGATTGACTAGATAGGTCCGTATCCTGAAGTCATTTCTCCCAGTGACTTCAGTGGGTTGCCCAGCCCAGAACAATGGCAGGATACATGACCCTAAACATTTCTGCAGTGCTTTGAAAGATGAAAAGCAGTGACTTTTCTACCTATGTCAGTGGAGGGGCAGAGAAACTTTTCACGATGTTTATAGCAGACATTACACATGAAAACATGGGAAATGGTGCACTTTTCTTGTAGAGAGATAATCTTTAATAGATGGCAATGAGGAAATAGAAGCACTCATACACAAGAGCCTACCTCACAGATGGGTATGTTTCCCTGACTAACATGGCCACAGTCGCAGATGTTTCCTCCAGAGCCAGAACTGCTGCATGGGGCTGTTCCTTCTAAGGAACCGGAATGAGAGAAATCCCAGCACATGCTTTTCCTCCCCCTCCTCAGCCCTTGCTGCAGTTGTAGAGAAAAAATGCAGAGCCATTGCTAGATTTTCAATGGAAGCATTTTCCTAAAAACATTTGTTTCTCCCTTTGGAGCACTAGAAGATGATTTAATTAAAAAAAAAAAAAAAAAAAGACACGAAGCCAGTATTTAACCACCCCTTTCCCCAGATACTTTTATTGGTCTCCAGTGATAGTGAGCTAAATCCTCTGTCCTTAAAGACTGCTTTCTGGGAAGGAACCAGGGACTGATGTGAATGGAGGCACTGGAGGGCTGGATGGGGACACAGGAGCAGGCTTTTCTGTCTTCCCACCCTGATGATGAGATTTTTTTTTTCTTTTTCTCTCCATGGAAACAAACAATCTCTGACTCTTGTCACTCAGAGAAGACTACACAAGATGGCTTGTTTACTCGCCCTTGTCTTTGGTGGATTGAAGCTGTGTGGCCTTGTCCTTGTTCCAGGAAATGCATGGACATAGCTGTCTGAAGGAAAACCCTCATGATTGTATAGCTTTCAGTGCTGAGTGGCAGTTAGCCACCTCATTTTTATTGTTAGCAGATCACAATGTTGCCTCACTGCTCTGTGCCACACACCACGCTGTGACTAATATCATTCAACAAAAGAAAATCCCCTCCAAAGTGACCATGTTCTCGAGCCTAATGGATCTGGTAGAGGCTCCATTCATCTGCTACTGTTTTCTCTTTGCATCTCTCCCAGAAGTGGGGATAGAAGAGGATGAGCAGAAGGGGCAGAATCGCTCTGGGAAGCTCATATACGCAATGTAACACCTAGGGTGGTCGCTGCCGGACTCTGCACCCTCTCAGCTGCCATGAAAGTTGAGCTGGGTTTGCTCACGCCGACCAGCCTCCGGAGCTGTTCAGCATCTTTCCCCATTGAACCCGTAAAAAGAGGGGCATGCAATAACAAGATCCTAACTTGTTTGTGCCATGAAAGGAGCTGGAAAGAATGCATCGAACCACATGACAAGCGAGGACATCAGGCTGCACAGAGAATAGAAAGACCTCATTTTTAATTACTTCTGAACAAAGTTGGCTCAGTAAAGTATTTCCCATTGTACTGCTGAACTTTTCTTCTCATCACACAGCAGTGAAACACAGGCTCTTCTGCTGCTGCAAGTGAACTAAAATCAAGTCTGTGTTAGGGATCACTTCATTTCCTATTAAATGCAGACTACCCATCTATCACAGGCATTTTAGACTTTTTTTTTTTTTGCAGCATCCAGGCACTTCTTTCTCATTGTGAATGTTTTTATCATGAAAGTCTTAAAAAGCAAGGATATCCCACCATTCATACAGAAAGAGACTGGGGTTAAGTGCTTAGAGGTACATTCTCTCCATTGTTCTGGGCACTAGTGTTCACCGAAAGGCAATTACAGAGAACAGGGTTGAAGCATTGAGGCTTCTGAAGTCTTAGACTAGTGCTTCAGTCACAGCAATAAAGAGGGGCTGTACGGGCCAATATCCACCTGAGATCAGGCACAAACCATATCCATTTATACATAGCCAAGTTCAGCTTAGGTGCTAGCAGCAGGGCCACAACTACAACCAGCAGAAAATGAGTAATTATTACTTTAGTAAAGGTTCTCATTTTTAAAGCTTGTTAATTCAGACTGTAAATTCTTTAGGGCATGGACTTTGTGTTTTGATTGTTGGTAAAATATCTTGCACAGTCTTGATGTGGGCCAAAGCGAAACATAAGCAGGCTTCAGTTCCTCGAGTTCCATATGAGATCAGTCTCAGGATTCACTACAAAGTATTACATTACACATCAGTTCTGTGGATTCAGAGAAAAGTCAGATGTGACTCATGTATAACTGATGTCTTCCTGAGCGTGCAGAGAGCATGAAACAATAGATCTAAGACATGCAAACTGCCCCATTCACTTTTTCTTCAAAATCTGCTGTCTCCCCAAGTAGAAACTTGGTCAGCCTGCAAGAAAAAAATCCACATCATACAGCTAGAGGTGCCAGAAAGCCACGTAGGCATGTGCCTTGGGCAGTCTTGCATTACTTAAATAGCAATTTAGCATCTTGCATTGAAATGTCTCAAAAGATGAGCAGCTTCCCAAGCAGCAGTAAGGGCTCCATCCTTGTCACTGCTGTCCAAGACAGAAATCATACTGACTTCAGCATGTGCAAGGTCAAAATCCTACTGAATGTGTTAATATACGACACATTTCAGAAAGCATGAGCTATACCTGGTACCTCACAGGTAAGCGTATAGAACAGCTTTGCTGCAAGTCACACTGCTTTTTCTGTTTGTTTTTGCAGAATGTAAATACTTCAGTTCCTACAACATCACTTCTGATTTTCACTGTGGGAATCCTATACCAATCCATAGATGGGCTAGGACTCGTTACGATTTTTCATCTCTAAAAGGGAGAGGTTATGTTCTTGAGTCATATTTGCCAACAGAAAACCCTGGTGAAAGTAAAGCACCCACCCTAAACCTGTAGGGCAGTGGGGAAGCCATGTTCTGATTTCTGAGGACTACTGCTCTGCCTTCATATAACCTCTTAATACTAAACCTCTGCAGAGGCTCTGAACCCTGGCAAGCTTCTGTAGCTTCAGACTCTATTTTCAGCAGCTGCCTGTACTAATTCCTTGCTGCATGTTGTTGTTCTTGAAGCAGAGATGACAGAAATGGACTTGTATCCATACTACAGTTACTCCTGATCTGCCGAAGCTGCTGATACAGATGGGTTTGCAATGGGCTGCCAAACTCTGACCTGGAGCAGCTGCTATCTTGAATTAAAAACACACTTTAATGACTTTAAGATGGCAAGGCCCAAAGGACCTTGCCATTTATTAACAACCTGCATCAAAAATGACTACTTAAGTTGGATATTATCATAGCATCAACATTATTCCAGTCCATTCAAAATGCTAATGCACGGTCCATTATCTTAAGCTTATAGTAATTATCTTTCTTCTCAGAGCCTAACTGCAGTTACCTACCTCTGTTTAGTTGGTATCTTCCCAGTAGTGTGGTTCGGACTGTTAATTGCCTTTGGGGAAAGTAACAAGATACTATGTACTGCTGTGAAACGTTGCCTCACAATACATAAGACTGAAAAGTGACAAGCTGGAAGATAACTACAGAGATCAACTACACGGATATAGATCTTGCATAGCTCACGCTATGGGTTACACACGGAACCACAACTGCAAAGAGAAAATCATCAGATAAAAGCTGTATCTAGACATGTTTGTCCAAACAAAACTGGTCACTGACTACATACGGTGTTGGGATGAAAGCAAGCAAACATAACTCCCCTGGCATACAATAAATTTTTACTAGCAAAAGACAGAGAAAACCAGTATGAATGCCTCTTTTTCATTACGTTTGGAGGTCAGCTGACCTGGAACTGCGTGTTGTGGTTTCTGGCAATCAAAAAACAGAGATTACCAAGGTTAGCACAAAAACAAAATCCTAGGAATACCTTCAAATATGTATTCACACATGAATACAAAGCATTTATCACTTATAAATTTCTTTTGACTCGTTCTCCCTCAGTTAAAAGCAAAAATCCATTCTTTTCCCCCAGTAAAACCCTAAATGGTCAACAGTGGTTATTCTTATCTGCATCGAAACTTCAGACATTAGAAAAGGAAGTAAGGCAGAGGATGAAATCCCCACAAACCAGAGAAGGCTGGTTCAATCTGTAATACATCAGGGGAAGTTTGAGATGATTGAGGTTTTCACTGGCAGAATAATGCTTTTTAACCGCTAAGGTCACCTGGGCATCTTCACGACAGCAAGCAGTATTGCGAGAGTCAAAAAGAACATCAAATGATCCTGTTACTTAATCTGCCATCATTTGGAAGGGGAAGACAGTGACCTATAATTCTTTTTTGATTTTCTTTCCTCTGCTTTCTAAGCCAATGATGTAATGAGTATGTTTAAGTAGTAGCATAACCCCTGACTCTTATCCTTGAAGCACACAACTACTGAAACAAGATGCAGAGGTCTCTGCAGTGCTTATGTCTGAATTCAGACTAAGCGATACTGAAAATAATTTTGAGCTGGAGGAAAAGAGAGCATTTAAGAGCACGGCACTATTTCTTCAGAAACCTCTCCTTTGTTGACCTTACAAGAAGTTGAAGCAATGCTGTCCTTCAGCCCCTGTGCACAGAGGGCATGATAACACAGTGAATTTTTTATTTAATACTGTATGAAATGTCTGACCCTTGAGACATAATAACGTGCTTAAAATATACTTAACAGTACCCTCCGGCTAAAAAAAGTTTCCTACTTATACATTAAACAAAAAAAAAAAATCCATTTAGATGCTTACTTTGACTATGTGCCCAGCATCAATGGCAAAAGTGCTTCTGCTTAGAAAGGATGGTTCAGCCAAAATTCAACTTGTTTTTCAGGAATGGGGAACCAAAGAAAAAAATATAATAAAAGCCATACCATATAAATCATCATTCTCCTCTACACTGTAAGCGTTCATTTGTGTGCAAATCTTACTTCAAGCTAGTAGCTGATAGCACTTTTGCAAATAAAATTTGCCAGTGCTGCTCTCTAATGCTCATCACTGTCTGATGTGGGTGCAGAAAACCACACTGGTGGTGGTGAAGACACAGCAAGAATAGGCTTTGCTGTTATCTCCAGCAACTCTTCAAACAACTAGACCTGTCACCAACAAGTTTTGACTGTGGTTTGTCTGCTTTTCATTTCCCCTACAGTGATTGTCTATTAATGTAATTTCACAGAGCCAGTGGAATCACACCACATTATAAGAGACAAGACAACCAGGAAAAGCATCTGCTTTATAATTATCTCTATCTGTCTAAAAGGTACCTGAAGGGGGAGAAGTAGGGGAGAAAAATTCCCTCTCCCAGACTGAAATAGAACATACAAGGTTTACAGAGGGCTGAATTAACAAATCAAACGTGAGAAGGGGGCTACCCTCTCTTCCACCTGATGTTAATAGCTATTACTAGAACTCAGGGGCCAAGCCAGCGTTTTTACAGAGGTTCTTCAAGAGCACAAGAAGGCCAGGACCCCTTCCCCCATTTTTATGAAAAATATGCTGAAAACTTACAACAGGCAAACCCTGTTTCTTAGTAAACATAACTGTAAACTTTAAGACAGATTTTCTGCAGCTGGCTTTAAAGCTCGCAAGTACAAATCTGCAGGTACAATCTGGAGATGACAGAACACAGCCACCTTGCTCCATGTGGCTGCACACAGCTACCAAGGGGCAGGTTTTTGATCCAGGCCTAACAGATGTACGCTCTGAACAGCGATTCAAACCAAGGCCAATTAAAAACAAATACACAGAGCATGGATACTCTGTGGACAACCACTTAGAGAAAAGGCTCCTCTGTCATCTATCTTGACAAGCACACTTTGCATGTACAACTGCAGGAATGAGGCAGGCAAGTCAGCTGTGAGATGTATGCCTCATTTGTTTGAAAAGCTGGCTTTGCACTTTGTTGTTCAGCCTGCAGAAATCAGAGCATACACTAATAATGTTGAAAACGTAGGTCAGCTTCTTGCAAAACAATAAAAACACGCCTATTTTTTTTCCTCCATTCAAACTAATTTCTGACTATTGATTTCTACTTGCCCTTTGTTCCTCTGATTCTTGGCCAGCTCAACTCGCAAAGTATTACCCCCGAGGCTCAAGCCTTTCAAAGAGGATACAGCACTCTCTGCGGCTGCTTTATCCTTGTAATCGAGAAAAGCCCTGTGCTGTGCTCCCTGCCAATTCACTTTTAAAGGAGTTGCATGGAATTCCCTTAAAGCACATTTCAGCTCGCTCACTCTTACGTTGGGAGGTATGTTCCCCACATACACAGTAGTAATCGTGCCAGATCCCTCTAATCTGGGACTTAAAGAATCACTTTCAACATACTGTTGTCCTATTTGAGCCGAGCCCATTGCAGCCTGCGGTCTTGTATTTCCAGCCATTGCCTTCTCATTTAACTCTGCTGATTTGTTGGCATTTGCCAAGTCTGGATGTTCGTCTTGGAGAGTAACGTCCTTGCCTGTCTGTTTCTCTCTGTATCGAAGACTCTTTAGGATGGGGATTTTTTCCAGCATCTCATAGCTGACCTAAAAAAGGAGGAAGACAGATAAAATTATGAGATTTTTCTTCCAGAAAAAAGATGACCATCAGAACCCATTTGTACCATAAAAAGAGAGGAACTTTATTATATTGCTGCCATTCGAAGTGCCAGAGCATTCAAAATGTTACTAATTGTTGGCCGGATTCTGAAGATGCTCCCTAAATACACACTGCAGGACAAAAATAAACATTAGTTACTCTTTAAGCCAGCAGTATAATGTAGATCCAGCAGGAAAATCAAAACCAAACTCAGAGCTATTCGATCTTGACATTTATTTATCAGTGAGCTTTCAGATTTGCATTCTCATTGTTATCCCTTAATATTTGCTTTGACCAAAGGCCTGTGCTCCTGCTCTGGCAGAATCTTACAGGCCTACAATTCATCAGACCATCAGGCACTTTCATTCTGCAGACCTCCTCGCTTTCTTTTCCCCCCAAAACAGGATATCCCGTAGGCTGGGTCATACAATGGGGAGGGACCATGGTGTTAGCTTGCAGCTGGGGAGCGTGCCTTGTAGCGGGGCTCCTCCGAGTGTGGGCCCAGCTGGAGGCACGTTCTCTGGTTGTGGCACATCACCACAGCCTCCCTCTTGCCATTTGACCTCACACACCACCCGCAGCTACTCATCAGATCCCATACCAGTCTGCTGGGTTGGATCACAGAACGGAAAAGTATCCGAACACTTACTTCAAAACTGTGAACTCTCTGTCCCTCCATCCAGCCCCAGTTCATAAGCAGCTTTGCTGGAAGGGCTCTTCCTCTCAACAGCTGAACCCTATCCATCTCAGGCATGAGATGCCCCAGGCTGCACTCAGTGACTGGCAGGAAACACAGTGGTTCCCTAGCTAATGTGGTCTAGCTCTTGGCTTGCAGACTGCAGTTGGAAGCAGCAGTAATTCGTACTTGGCTGCTCGACAAGCAGAACATCCATCAACACAAGATCCAATTCTTAAATTTAGGGAGCAAAACAGAGCCTGGGGAAGCGGTGCCTGAGCTAGCAGAGACCCAAGCTAGTAGCCCACACAGTGTGAGCAAGCCACTCTCACAGGGTACTGCACCCAAGCTTATGAGCCACAACCTCAGCAGGCTGTCCTGCACCAGCACCAGCGTACCCTGGCCAGAATATACCTGCAGATCTCAGCTCAGAGCCCCTGATTTCCCGGTTCTACAATTCTGTCAGGGTGAGTTTTGATCTGACTGCACTACAAAAAATCTAAAGTGTACATATCTCTAGGGAAAGGAGCCCGACTCTGCAGTGAATGGAGTAAAATCGAACACAGGGTGGGGGCAACGTTAGGCTTAGGTAACAGGAAAGCCAGTCAGCAGGAGTTTCTTAAATGATCCCAGGCAGGACTCCTCTTCTGAGGAGCAAAAAGGCAAGCTTTACGTCAGGTTGAAATTAAATATATACATTTACATACAGCCCAGCCTAGCTCCATCTTGTTAATATAAGATCAAACAGCAGAACGGAGCTAACCAGCATGGGCAGAGGCTACCTCCGTTCTGCCACACTGCAGAGCCAGAGTCAAGGTGTATGGGATCAGGCCCTTTAAACAAGCAAACTTTATGACTGAGAATAATTTCTGTACAAATCTGGCCTGATCTGGCAGCCAGTACAGAGAGGCAAGGACTTCCTCTGGGGCTCTGGGAGCCTCAGCACTCTGAAAGGTACATGCCATTTTCAGATTTTGAAGACTTATTGCTCTGTGGATTCCTGGACTAATTTGTTTTTCTCAGCCAGGAATTCAGACTGCTGGGTTTGACAGCAAACTCCCCTTCCCTGGGCAATACAACATCAAACCAATGGCTGAAGCCATCTTACTTTGTTTTTACTGGCCAACAATTAGGAACATTTGTTGTCTTCTGTCAAATTTCTATGTGAAACGTAAGCTCTATGCTAATTAAACCAAACAGGAAAAACATTTTTCTATTCTCATGCAACTAATCACTCCTGGACCCAAAGAACAACCTTAACCTATTACCAAGTGTACGTACGGTTTCTTTCACTCTGAAATTAAACTCAGCTCCTAAGGCATGGACTGGGTGCTTAGCTAGAAAGAGCAATGCTACCAAAAGCAAGCCCTCGCCCGCTGTGTAGATTAAGGGAATCGACGAGCAGGGCACTCAGAGGATGAATCTGCAACTTCCAGTCTCTCAAGGACAAACTGAAGAGAAGATTTAGATAATCCAGGGGCCAGCATACTCTCTAAAAGAGTTCAACTGGCCAGACTTCAGCACAGCCTCTCCTCTCACTGGAGTGACCACCAATTTTTGGCATCTGATTGGAGCTCCTGTTTCAGGGTCCCTGCAACCTTGGGTGGATGTAGTTGCAATAGCATATATGTCTTTAGAAAGACTATGAACTAGTTTTCTGTAAAAGCTGAAGCTCTGATCATCAACCACTACCATGAAGGGAGCCTATCATTACCTGAAATTCTGCCCTGTGTAGGCATACCAGTAAGAAGCCTCCACAGTACTGAAGCAACAAAGGCAGTTGATTTAGCACTTAGATTTGTTTGTAAGAAAAACATTCTGGAAAACAAACAAACAAAAACATTAAACTAGTTCTGACACTGTCAATTGACATCCTTCTGCCGCAAAAGAGTGACAGAATTTACGTTTAGAACTGTTTTCCCTGGGGTCTAGGAGAATCTTTCATCTGGGCCAAAGCTTTCAAATCCTTCCCTATTTTTCACCCCTTTTATGTTAAGGAAAGGCAGGAAAAACTCAGTTTGGGAATTCAGAGTATCACTTCACCACCTTTTTTGGGGTGCAGAGGGTGAGAGACAAAAGGGCAAAGGGGGCAGTGGGTAGCACAGGAGGGAAAAAAGCTTGCTCTGCTCTGTTGCAAAATACCAAACAAAAGAACTCCTTTGTGGTAGTACAATGTGTTGCTAATTACGATCATGCAAAAAGTTTCTTTTGTCTTGTGAGCTGTGGAGGATTGCAATGATTTATTTCCATGTGGAGAGAGTCCAACGATATTCCTCCTCTCTTTCAAACAAGCTGCACGTTTCTTGGTCCTGTGCCGGCTGGTCACTCCTCCCTAGCATTGCTTAGCACTTAAGGCTAAGCCAGGGTGCAAGGGACTTGGGTTGTGCCCCAAGTCTTGTTGATGCCATTATGCAGACCTGGGCAACCTCAGTGGCTGAAGCTTCTTCCCTTGCTCCCCCCGTCCATATAAAGTCAGAGCCAAGCCATTTATTGATGTTTGTAAACTTTGTATTGAGTGTTGGGATTTAGTTAAATGATTGGCTTCGGCAGTGAAGCCAGCTGAAGAAGTTTCCTATTATCCCTTGACCACCAATTCCCAGGCCACTTCCACGCTTCAGCCTTCTGTGGCTGGACAGCAGAAGTGCTTGTGGGTCTGCGCTATGAACTCAGTAACTGGAGTGATTCAGGTTAAAAATAACTCCACCAAAGGCAATTAATCATTTAACAATCCTGCCTACTCCCTGCCATGGCTGGGAGAGCCTTGGGGAAAGAGGACAGCAGGGTAGATGAATTCTTCTGGCACACAATTACTGGGCTATGGGAAAGGAGCTGAGAAGGGAAATGTGGCCCCTCTCCGACAGAAACCTGAAGAAAACAGAGTCTGGGATGCTGCTTGCCAATAAAAATCTCCCAGCACTTAACCCTGAGCATCCACTCTTACGACACCTGGTTTGGTCCCAAAACAACGTAGTGGCAGATGGACTTCTGCAACATCTCTGCTGGAACATCAGGGCTCTCTTCAACCACTGTTATTCCAGAAGAGTGAATGTAGCCACTTTCAATATTTTGCTGGAGAAAATGAAAGATGTGTTTGTCCTCTGACAGAATGAGTAATGCTGACCCCTGATACAATGCAGGCCAAGCCAAACACCACTTTGATTTCCCTGGCAGCAGAGGCGGTGCAGTTCTGATGTATGGCTGATAAGGAAAGGACAGTTATAGACTGGAGAGGAGTTAATTCTGCTTCACATAGCTACCCATCTGGGCACATCAACTAATACAGGAACACGTGGCTCAAGATGGATACAGATGTTGCTGCCCTGCCCTGGAAGGCTGAGAGAACAAGACCAAATGATCTTTAGTAAAGCAGATCCAATAACCCTTCCAAGTATTGAGGCTGGAAGGCCAAAGGCTTTCGGAAGATTCGTCTCTGCCCATGCTGGGGGAGGTCTGACCCTAGACTCCTCATAAGGGCCTCCAGAACAGAGCCCACTTCTCACTTTGTCTCCATCAGTTGCTTGTTTCAAGAAGCACTCCGCTCACAGGGGTTTAAAGCACACAAAGCCAAGACAGCTAGGACGGGCCAGCACAGTCGAACATTTTGTGCAAATGAATGATAAAATGTCCAAATATGTGCACGCAATCCGAGGGCATATTTCTGGGAGCTGGCAGCCCATGAAGTCTGCTGGTGTCCCTCAGGAGAAACTTATGCAACCCACATTTGGAATCCATCAGCAAAAACTGATTCCATGGACTCTGCAGCAAGGGTCAGATTTGCAAAGGTGTCAAGATGTTTAACCACACATGGAAGCCCGCCCTGCTCACGTTATCCCTCAAAACAAAACAAAACAACCTCAAAAACAAAACAAAAAGCCCTGGCTAAACTGACAGCAACTTTCTTCCGACGTCAACAGCTAAAGATTTTGCCAGCTTGAGTGCGTGAATTTTTTGAGCTCCAAAACAGCATTATTTTACTTTCCAAATATTCTATCACAGACCCAAATCAAAAGCTGTTTGTTGTCAGTGTCTCTCTGCCACTGCATACTAAACTCTTTCAACATTAGACCCAGGGATTCTCCCAGTTCATTTCATTTTGGGAAAAATCTTTTCCTACTTCTATAAAATTCTCAGCAAAAGAGTGATTAAAAAAACAGAAGGAAATGCTTGCTAGAATCTAGTGATTTTTCCACCAACTGCTCTTATTTCCCTCTTCATGACCCCAAGTATTTTAATTGGTCTGTATAGTTTCAATTTAAAATAAGCACAGCACAAAACTTTGTAATTGTGACAAACATAATTGACAGTGTTGCAGATAAAGATCACTGCTACCCATACAAAATACTAAATGAGAAAGTAAGTTGTTTCACGAATTTAGAGTTCCCAGAAACAATGGGTCGGATTTTCAAGACAGATGAAGCCAAATAACTCTCCACTGTCATCCAAATAAAGTTTTCCAGAGTGCTCAGCTCTTAGCAGTTCTTGCTGTCCTCAAAGAACACTTACTGATTTTTCAAACCCCTCAACTCCAATGCAGAAAGCTCACCCGTATACACACTCCAGTATTGCCTTTGTATTTAGACGTGTTTCTAGAGTGCTTAGCACTTATTTTGATAATGCTGCTTTGGTAGTAACATTGTAGCTCTTATACTTCCTTTGAAGTCTTTACAAATCAGCATTTCTATGACAAAAGTCACAGTATGTAATTATTTGCACCTGTTCCCATACGCGACTCCCTATTTCCTTCCTACACAGCAGGTAAGGAACAAATACACTCCAAGAAAACACAGTACCTCTGAGCACAGAAATCTAGCCTGGAGATGTGCATTTTGTTTACCGTTTAAGTACCCTTTTACCTCATTCTGAGCTGAAAACAGTGTACCTATTAATGGCTATTTATTCTAACAGCTTCAGGAAAGCCCATCCTTTACAACAATGCTTCGCAGTAATCCCATGTTTGCAAACACCTTTAATTCATTTTGTAAGTCGTTGTCTTGGCTTGACCCAGTGAAGGATGAATTTTTTTTTTTTTTGCAATGTATTTTACACATCGCCCATCTTAAAGCAGTTAAGCTACTTTCTGTTGACAAAACACCATATTCAGAAGTGGGATATTTATTTACTGACTACCTCTTGATTCATTTAGTTTTGTTGAGAGGAACAGGAATGCAACAGCAAAGCCAGGATTTGAAGGAGAAAAGGATGTAGAGAAAAGGATGAGAAAATGATGTGGAAGCATCCAGGAAAAGCCGACAAACAAACACTTAAATAGCCCCAGTCAAATCCTACGTTTTTAACAACCTGACAATTAACTAGACCTCCCACTTCCAAGACCCTCTGTGCAGGAGTTGATCACAGTTACCTCCACAACCACAAACAAAATGTATACAAGTCACCCAGTTCCCTGTGAAAGAATAATGCTAAATTCTTTCTTCTTCACACAGACAACACTTCGTTGTTGTCCCAAAACAACAGAAACATAATTATCCCCACTCTGACTGGTATTCTCCAATATTATCTAATCAACACAAGCTCTGAAGAACAACCAGAAGCTGTTTTATATGTTAAACTAACACTCAAACACTTCAAACAAAGCTCAGTTGTGTAAAGTGCTCTGTTCTCGGTGAAAGCTGTTGAAAAATACAGCCCTCGCTGAATTTTCTGACACCACCACTAACAAAGAGATTATTATAGTTTCATTATGACATGCAAACTGGCTGAAGTCATTGTGGTGCAAGCTTTAGATAAAACTCCACCAAGCATCTCTTCAAGTTTCAGATACAAGCCCAAAGGGTTGGCGACAAATACAATATGTTACTCAAAAGCTTACAAAGTAACACCGATCTTGACTTTTTCTCTGCAAAGCAAAGGAATGCAAAAGTAACATTGAATTTGACGTATTGGGGACTGACTTGACTTCCTACTTGTGGCAAAAGCCACACAAGAGATTCAAGGGTCCCTGCAAGAAGCTGTTCCGCAGACCTTTACAAAATGTCACTAGCACAGGGAAGGAGATGGGGGGGGAGCGTTGGCAAGGCCACTTACTGAGACTGGTTTGACACCAAGACAGACAGACTATAATCAAAAGTATGTTGGCAAGATGGATGGAGCACAAGGGGTAGGCCTTCAAAACAATTACATTCAATAATATCCTAAAAAATTATGATTCAAAAATAATTCAATGGAAAAAATGCACTAGTACAGAGAAAGCTTTTATTTATTTTTAACCTCAAATCCTCAACCACAGTCAGGGTAAAACACTCTCCCACCATAGGAATAAAAATAGTACTGGCTAGAATTGTTTGTTGTAGATACATTACCTTAACAAATTTAACTCTTTTTACTTTGCTAACCACTTGCCAAACAACTCCTGATTTCCCTGAAAGTATTCACCAATATTTCCTCGGAGGCTTCTGCAAAACAAGGGTATCCTATTCCTCATTTTAGCGTTCATACTGTTACCCAATCATGCGGGATTGGGTCTGCTCCCTAACCGGATGATTTTTGGAATGAAAATCTAATGACAAAGAAAACATTTTCCCAGAATGAATTTCCAGTAGAGTAGTTTACTAAATGTGTTTCCAAAACCATTTGTGAAACCACTGAAGTTTCCGACAATCTCTGGGGAAAAAACAAAAAAAAAAACAAAAAACCACCCAAACCCATAATAGAACGATTATCAATAGATAATGATACATGATTTAAAGCGGTATCAAGTCCCTGTTCCTCCACCTGAAAGTGAGCTCCGGTTACAAACTGATCTGTCCTGTAGAAACCAATCCCATACATTCACTACGTAAACAGCAACGTAGCAGCCACTAAGCCATGCTTTTCTTTTACATCTGGAGCAGCACATATTCCACCCATTCCACACTGTCTAATGCCATAAAGTTGGCTCCAAAGTACTACCTTCAGAAATTGAACACAGACAATTTTATCGAGCACTGAGGAATAAAACATAAAACAAGATGGAAAAGCCCCTCAGCTTACATAGGCTGTTATACTGGAAACAACTACAAGAAATGATGTCTTTTTTAAAACTCCATGAACTATGTTTTTGGCGACTCTCACACTATAATTCATTTGATACAGTAACTTCAGCTTCAATAATATACTTCATCACTATCACCATTTACAAACCACCGAACATATATGCTTTTTTTTTTTTTTTTGTTTCATCTGACAACCACATTTGCTTCTTCTCCAAGTATTTCTAATGCAACAAATGTGTTTATATGTAATATTCCCTACGGAAGAAAAAATGGGGGACTTATCAACAGAATAATAGGTACCACTAAGCCATTGTTAGCAGAAGTAACTTGCCTTATGCCATATTATTCCCTTTGGTTTTGGTCGTTTGCAATTAGTCTTGATAGTTCTTGTTGGTGTGAGTATATAATCAACGGTTAAATCATGATCATCAAGAAGCTCTTCTGCTATGTCAAGCACCTACAAGAAAAAAAAAGATTTGTTAAGAACAAATTCACTACAATTGTGCATAATTCCTGATGTCTTGTAACATATCAAAACCTGTTAGTGACAGTGGAAACAAAGTAAAGGTACTACCCCAAAATCATTCCAAGGCACTTGAGAGCGGATATTTTAACTTACCTGGCAGTCATGCACAATAGTAATTACAGGTGTATCCTCCTTCACTGATCCCATTGACACCATCATTGCATATTCCATGTCTGCATAACCTTCCCCTTTTCCAATTCTCCAGCCTAAAACACACAAAAGCAAAAGGTGATAGTAAACACAAACAGCACAGTGGAAAGAATAGTACCTGTCAAAAGCATGCAATTAAACTAAGCAGTCTGCAACAGATAAACCAAGCAGAGTTGTAACTTGGCAAAAATTCATATTAACGCCTTTCACAGAATGCAACTTTACTTGGAATTAGAACTGAAATTGATATAAAGCATTAGTTTCAACGAACACCTGAAGGATCCCAGGATCCTCCCATTGAGGATAAACCAAATCTGATCCAATTCAGTTAACATAGCAACCTATTTACCCACTGTACTTAGAATCACCTACTCACATTAAACACAGTTTAACTTTATGTAGGTAAAGAGGAATCTGGGTCACTTATAAAGAACATTTGATCTTTAGGCAATGGATAAAGTCAGTGGATGATTTTTCACCACCAGCGGTTCTTCAGAAGACTAGAAGATGCAAAATCTGATCCCCAAATAGGTACTGAATCAGCAGCTGCAACACACGTCCTTTTACACATCCTGTTAGAGCAGCACAGATCTCTGAACAGGGAGACCTCCTTGCTTCTTTTAAAAGAAAAAAAAAAAAAGCTTGCCGAATAGTTCTACTGACGGCCAGAACAGTGTCCTGCATGCTCTAAACCACACTGCTGTCTGCCCACCAAGTCCTGGTGGCACTGTTGTAAACCAGGCATTGATTCTTCCTGGTTGGATCGGGATCGGTGATTTGTCACACAGAAGAGACTTAAGACCATAATTAAGTTCCAATGAGATTTTCGGGTCTGCCAAAATGAAGACGTAACATTGAAAATCTCAACACCCTCCTCCTGGAAAGCTTACAAGGCTTTATCTCACCTTTTTCAGAGACAGCCACTGATCCTACGACAACCAAGTCCACTCGTGCTTTCCCATCAAGACCTACAGGCACACTGTATTCTTTTATACCCTGCAAGAAAAACATAATTTTAGGTTCACACAGTGCAGAGTCTTCCAACCAGTGAGGCTGAAATCCAGAGTATTTTGATAAATCCAAGTAACTCCCCATGTTCCAAAGTGTTTCTTCCATGTATAGCCAAGTTATAGATGTCTGGAAAGAGACTCCCTCTAGGGAATCCTAGAATACATTTTCTACTACAGTGACAAGAATTCTGGCACACTTCAGGGAGAGCTAAGGGAGGTGGGCAATCTTCTAAACAAGGTTACTTATTTAGGATCAAAAACTCATATTTGAAACCCTTGATTCAGCATCTATTTCTGAAAATGAGGGCAAATGAAACTTAGTCTCCTACTACTCCTACTAACTGAAAGTCATAATATATAGATTCATGTTCATGAGCAGTGCCAGAGCACTATACATTCTTAAATTAACTCTCAAACTCTCACATACAAATCACAAGGTTAATTTAGACAGACAGCTCAGCCTGAAGTTGTTAAACTGTACCCAAAATGCTTTGCTGAAGCACCAGGTACAGATGCTGGATCACTCTCTATTTCGCACTGTATACACGGCACTGCCAATTTCTCCAGACCCAAATCTTTAAAAGCACATTCCAAAGTTGCCTACATGTTCCCTGAGACTGCACTCCTCAACACTTTGCTGTATGATCATCATTCAGGATGTGCCACTGCCAAGCTAAGCTATCTTTACCAAAACTTCCTAACTAAAACACTAATGAACAGAAAAAAAACATTGTTCCTGACAAGTGAGAAGAAAAACCCTACACGGCCCTGTCAACCTTCTTTAATTCCTCTTGTCCCCTCACCTCCTTTCAGGCTCCTCTCTAACAGAGGCATCTTAATAAAACCCTGTCCAGAGCTGCAGAAATTAAAAACGGTTTTACTTTAGCTCTCAGACATCAGATGTTTAGAACTTAAAAAGTTATCTTGTTGTTCATTCACTCTTAATACATGTAAACAGCATAACAAATTCTCCTTACACCAATTCAACCTTGCACTAAGTTAATCCTTACAATAAAAAGCCAAACATTCTCAGTGTAGAGCACACAACCAAAACGACTGGTAATTTTTGTATGACTATAAGTAATAAGGCTCATTATCCACTTCACAGCAGTGTGTTAAGAACTGTGTGCACAGTGCTTTGTAAACATAAACTGCTAATGGCATTTATTCACTAGTAAACCTACTTGGGGAAAAAACAGACAGTGACGGTAAGATCATAGATCAGATATAAGGCCTGAAGCAGGTCAAGAGAAAAGTCCCTTTCAAAAGTGCTCTTCAACCCTGAAAAGCTTAATTAGTTAATGACTTTAATAGAACTTCCAACAAAGAAAGTCACTACTAATTACCACCCACTTACAATCCTCAGTTGTATACAAGGTTACTCCAGAACTTTACTGCCTTTAGCAGGAGATAAAGAAGGGAATAAAACTATACAGAAGAACTATTCAGTTGTACAAGTTACATTACCACTTCAAATAACGATGCGCATAAAATAACACAGGTTTCTCTACCAAGTGACTTTAGCTATACAGTATGACATTTTAACACCAGAGGGCAGCAACATACCACATTTCAAAGAAAACCATTACATACACATTATTTTTGTACCTTCAGTTGAGGCAAATGACAGAATTAATGTTTCTTTAACATTAAGATTGTAGAAGAGCCCATCTTTCCTATTTAGTAACTCCTAATATTTTATCGACCAGATTAGGCAAAAACTGTAAACACTAAAATACTCCTTATAGGGTTTACTAGCTCAAAACTGCAAAATAATACAGGAGTAATACTATTAGAAGCTTAAGGATCCAAGCCACCTATGAAAGTTGCTCATAATGTTCCAAAAAGCATTCGCAAAATATAGATACTGTTCTATTAATACATTAAATAGAAATGAAAAAACTAAATTGCATCATAATTTAAGTACTGCCAAAAGATTATTCATGATGGGTGTGTACACAAAACCAGGAACAACAAACTAGCAGAACAATGTGGCAGGTAGCATCTGGTATTCCAACTTCTAGTTAGACTATCAGAACACAACACTCTTCCACATGTTAATTCAGACTTTGCCAATTTTGTATTCCTACTTGAGACGTAGCGCATATCCGCAGGATCTCCTTAGTTGCACCTGAAGGTGGAACAATCCTATTGAACAGTCCACTTCTCAGACGTGGTGTGGGAACCAACAAAGTCTTCCTTGCCTGTGTAACAAAAGGAGTTACCACATTAAAAAGAGGTGGGCTCATTTTACACCAAAGAAACATTTTTACTGTCCCATGGGTCTCCATGGGGTCAATCATCTTATTTGCTACGAGTAATTAGCACTGGTGACTGTGTAGTGGTTGTAGATGAATCCCCTCCACTACAGGTGGATTTAAAGGTACTATTTAAAAAATAGAGGGCAAGACAGACCTACTGGTCTAAAGTATATGTCCACAAGTAAGCTACTCATGATAATAAGCTAGCGAACGTTCATAGGTCTGATGTACGGCTGTCACACATTCACCCTGTGATAAGTGTAAGGCAATTTGAGGCAAGGCTACCTTACGTGTTTCTGTGAATTTGAACACAAAGACAGGGAAACAGCTGTTGCTCCACAGAAACATACTAATTCACCAAAACACTACGTACACCTTTGTCGCTTGCCAAAAAGGCAAAGATATGCTTACATGAGCAGCCTTGTGAAGCTTAGGACTGGTAAAACTCCCGCAGGAAAAACGGCAGGAGTTGACCAAGAGGTGCTGCCAAGCACCGCCCCTTTGTCCCACTCTCTTCCTCAGGGGTGCAAAGGTGCTCAGTTACCTGCAGCGCAGCTAGCCGAACACCTTCCAGAGGTTTATCAGGATCCACTTTGACCTCGCTTGCTCTGTTGAACACATCAAGCTCTTTAATAGAGCAGCAAGCCTGGTGAGACCCCTGCGTGAAGAAAGGAATCAAGAGAGAAGAGAATGCATTCACTTACTTCCAGCGTTAGAAAGCGAGCATTCTTCTGGGGAGCATCAGGATTTATTTTTACAGTATTGGCAGCTTTGAACTCCTGTAAAGCCAGAAGCCTTGTCGCAGCATGAGAGGCACCCTGTTTTCATAAGATAACCATGCATCACCAAGGAGTTCAAAGCAGACAGGGGGAATTTTTCCTCTTTTGTCCAGTAGAGAGGCTGACTTCCCCAGATTTTAAACATGAGGGACATACGGCTAATTTTGTGATATTCTCTACGGGAAGAAAATACTAGCATACCAACAGCGGCTGAAGGCTTGACTAATATCTTGCAGGCCACAGAAAAAAAAGGGGATCTGGGGATGCTCACTTTGTGTAACTTGGCCCCCATTCACACCTAACTCAAAGCTGGAGGGCAATTTCCCTTTTTAGTCAATGAATACAAACAGGTTCCTTTAAACACAAGCCACAGCCAGAGACTCTTTTTGGGTGAACCACTTTCTTTACATAGATTATACTGAAACCAAAAAAAGTAAGTTCTTAATGGAGTGAGGTGTGAAAACCTGGTGAAGCACGCACTCCCCGCACTCAGTAATTTCACCTCTGATATCCCCTTGCTTAAGGGTGCAATGGAGGCTCCCTCCACCCACTGCAACACCTATTTTACCTCAGGGCCATGGCTCTTCTCAATAGCCAGTCCCTTCAACAAAAGCAAAGCCAACGTTCCGGTGCTGCTCATGGGCTGACACCCAGCACGCATTCCCACAGTGCTATTTTGGTCAGCACATGGCAGACACATGGCTGCGCACCTTGAGCCAGGCTCAGCACGTTGTATGCTCCCAGACCAAGTCCTAGAAGACGCGCAACCTCAGCCTTCCCTCCCAGCGGACCTGCTGAAGGCCTCGGGGAGTGAAATTGATACACTTCAGTTTCTCCTGCCATAAATATATTTATCTCATCCATCGGGCGGTTTTATACCTACTGAATAAAACTCGGCGCACGCCTGCCACGGCCTGCGTGCCGCAGATATCCGCGTTCCTCGGCTTGCAGCGCACCACACGTGCGAGCTGCCGGCACGGCGGTGCTCCACAGCTCTCTGCCACCCCCTGTCGTTCTCCCCACGTGCATAACGTGTCTGTCTGGGGACTGCTGCGGCCACAGGCTACGGGAAACAGCGCCGCGGGGACCCGGGTGCTCTGTCAGCCCAAGGCCCCGGGCAGCCGCGGGCCTCCGTACCTT
>VXAA01007078.1:46301-63719 GCA_013399115.1 Anseranas semipalmata
CCTCCCCCCCCCCCAAAGTCCGCTCGCTGCTCCCGGTGGGAGGGAGAGACCGGACCCGGACCTCCCCAGGCGGGTACAGACCAAAAAGCGGTGTTAGAGGTGACTCAGGACTTCAGGGCGTTTTCAAGGCGCGTCTTGCTGCGGAGCGCTCTTTAGCGATTGCCCCCCCGCCCTCCCCTCCGCCAGATCGACTTTTAGAGGTAAAACGGTTTTCCTTTCACGTCGGTGGTGGAGGTACAGAGATGGGCAGTGGTGGGGTCCCACGCTGGCCTCCAAGCCCTGCGGCTTTAGCCTTTGCATCCGTCAGGTTTCTTAGACCTGCTTTCTGCCAAACCCCTCTGGTCTCCACTTTTCTTTATTTTATTTTAAAAATTTTCCTTTCGAAAACCCAAACTGCCCCTTTTATCCCTGGGGGAGGGGGCTGAGATTTGCTTTGCCATGAATCCCCATGGGTGCCTGCACACCATCGGTCCTGAGATTGGCCCAGGCCTCCGAGCGGGTAAAAGGCAGGTAACCAGAGCAAGCAGAGCTGAAATAAGGGCAGACAAAATAATCCAGGCTCATTCTGCACAGTCCTGCTTGCTTTGACTCAGCACTGTATATAATTCATGGCATTAACACAAGCTGGTTTCCTGCCCAGCACTTCTGCTTCTCGAGTATCGCGATAGAGCTTCTGTCTCACTGATGTGGCCGTGGAGAGGGGCATGGATGAGCTAACATGTTGTGAACGTGGAGAAGCAGCCCGTTTCTGTGTGTTGCTGGGATCAGTTGCTTCTGACCAAAAAAGACTGAAGCAGGGCTGTGGAGGCTGGTCTTGGCGTGTTGAAGTAGCTGTGTTAACAACCCGGACAACTACCAGGAAAAAGAAACAAAACAACAAAAACCATCAACTGTGTTTCTCAAAGTTTTCTTTTTTTTCCTCAAAGAAGGAAAAATCAAGACACATTAGGAGCAATCAGGAATATTTCTTATTTTTTTTGCCATAATAGAGGCTTTTTGTATATTAATGGATAAATGCCTTTTTGGAAAAAAAAAAATCTATATTCTCAGTTTTCATTATGAAATCAACTTATATCCAATAAAAGTATTTGGTCCAGGACTGTGGCTGACGCGTCGTCAAACTCCCCTCGCCTTGCGCAGCCGGAGGGCGGAGGAGCAGGCCGGCCCCAGTGACGGCACGGCACGACGCACTGCACTGCCAGGAGGAGGTAAAAGGGGACAGAGGCGAAAAACAGGGGCCTGGGAAATGACCCGCTCCTCGTGACTGCGATCATGTTTCCCAAAGTGATTCTGCTTCTCTTTCCCTCCATCCCACCCCTTGTCATGTCCTTACCTGGACTGTGGAAATCCGGGTTTCTCAGGTGAGTTGTGATCCAGCTTTTCCAGAGGATGGCTGGCACCTAACGCCTTGCCAGCCTGCCTTGATATTTGGACCAGGAGCTTAGTGGGGATCATTTCGACATGAAGCAAAGAGCTCTCAGGTGGGGAAGTACAGAAAATCCCTGAAAGGTGGGACCTGGTGTGGAGTTTCCCCCCAAAAAGATGCTTACAGGTGGATCCCTGGACAGATACAGCTACAGCTTTTCACAGAGGTGTGCCAACTCCCTCAATGAAAAAAAGGAGAATAAAAAAGGGCAGGGGGACTTTTTAACATAGATTTGCAAGATAGACTAAATAAAATCCCTTATATGCTTCCTATTTCTGGCAATTCCTGTTCAAATATCCATTGAGCCCATTTTTTAAAGCTATGACAGGAAAAATCTTGTAATAGTGAAGGTGTCACTGCCCACTTAAAGCCACTTGTGCCCACACCACAATCTACAGAGCTGGGTAAGTGCTGGGAGGGCTAATGCTCTTTGCATCAAATCCCTTGTCCCTGCAGTGCCCCTCCTGTGTAATTAGACAGGTATTGGAGCAAGTTAAATAAATGGCAGCCTTGCCAGGTTCAAACAAAGTCATTTTGGAGGCTGGGTGGTAACATCACCTGTAAGAAGCAGCAGGGGCAGGGAGAAGGTCAGGGTTAGTTCTTGCCCAGTGGTGACTTAAGACCTCCAGTAATCCCTCCATCCCCAGCTGTTTGGGTGTACAAGGACTTGGTCATGCATGGGAAATGGGGAGGGTTAATCTTGCCTCCAAGGATGCAGGAGGCCAGGTCTCCATCAAGCTCCAGAACTTGTTCCCACAGCAGAGAAGCTGGATCCCTCATCTCCCTTCAACCTGGCCCAGGGAAGGGTTTTGTCCCCAGAAGGCAGTTGTTCATGCTCTCAATCACAAGACAGCTTATACACAGAAAAAAACATTTTCTTCTTTAATAAAGCCCCTCCTGAAGCACATCTGGATGTTCCCGCCAGCCCCGGGGAGAGCTCTCCTGTTGCAGCCGCACAGGGCATGGGCCAGTGCTGAGCAGTGTCACTGTCCCCAGGCACATGTCCAGGGAGTGCTGGCAAGTGGCCGCTTGCTTCCCCGTGCATGGAGCATGGGGGCAGCCACATGCAAAGAAAAATCCACTAAAGCCCCCAGAAGCAGTCCTGTCATGTAGTTTTGCCCGTGTCTCCATCCTTGACTGGATTCCTTTCTCCTACCTTGGCCCCAGCCTGTGGTGCCCCACTTCTGGGACCTCTCAGCTCCTATTCCATTTCCCAGAATAGGATTTTTGGTCCTGCAACCCAGGCTTTTAGTCCTTTCCTGCTCACACACGTGTATCCAGGTGCACAGGGAGAACCATCAGCAGCCACTGTGACTATCTCCTCCACCTGATGGCCTCCACCCCCCCAGGGCTCTTTCTGTACAAGGGCAGATCCTGCTAAAAACAAACAAAAAACCAAACATCTGAATGAATAAGACCCAAATTGGACTGCAGCTTGACTTGTATGTTTTTGTCACAGGCGTGTTTTTTGGAGATTTAACCTTTCCTGCGTGATAGGAGTTTGTCTTCTGTGAAGCTTTGCTCACAGCGACATTTGGTTTTATTTCTGTTTCGTTAGAGCAGAGCAGGACCATGCCCAGCTGCAGTGTTTAAAAGCTACACGGGACCTGATTTTGGTTTCACTTGGGAGAGTAAAATCAGCAGGTATCTCGTGTTCTGCACAAGGCTGACACTAACTTGAACGAACTCAGAACCAAGTAAATACTTCTGAGTGGCAACTTGGAATTAATTGGGATCAGGCCATTGGTGCAACTTGCAGGGGATGAATACTGAGAAAAAGGGTCCTGTTGCCAACACGCAGAATGACTAACCATGCAAGGCTCTTGCACGTCATATGTTTATGTATAGAAGAGCAGAAGTAATGGTACAATAAAAACAACTGCACTTTGGTGCTGAGAAACAAGCGTGCCTACCAATACGCCAGTACCTGCCATTTGTGTGGAGCTGAACGTCCTTGCTTCCTCCGCACATCACACAAATCTTGGTGCTGTGCAGTACAAAATGGACAGCGTGTCATACAAATATAAAGGGCTTGACAAGCTGCAAATATTCAATGTCAATGGTTTCACACCTGTTCCATAACCAAAAAAAACAGCTGCCAAACACAAAACTGCCACCCAGTATTTAACTCATCCCTGGAATCTCCCCCCTCCCTGCTTTCCCAACCTCTTGGGCTTGGCTATAAACACAAGTCAGAAATACTGTGAAGAAAAAGGAGAAAATAGCTTATGATGCAGTATAAACAGCATACTCCTTGTGTGGGCGATATATATGCCTTTCCGTTCCGCCGGAGAGGAATGACCTCTCCCAACTGAGCAAGGTTTCACGTTGCCGAGCTCTGCAGCCAATTTTAACTCACTGGAGCACAGAAGAGCGTGCGGTGGCCGAGGCTCGCAGCGGACCTCTTCAGGTGGTGGAGCAGCTTTGCTCTGAACACTGGTTTCCTATGGGGGGGGGGAACAGAAAAGTCAAGGTTATATAGCCCTAAGGGACTGTGCAACTGCTTCTACTTTTTTGGTCTCTTTTCGTAATTCCTTCTCCCTTCATCCCTTCCCAAGGAGGACACATACTGGAGAGCATCCCTTTTCACACCAAAAACCTCTGGCCTCCTGCTAATTGCTCTTAAATCTGTTGTAAAGAGCTGTCGATTCCAGAAACAAGAGGGCAGAAGGATCTGCTGCGTTACTTGATTCATAGCCCCGCACACCCAGAAAACAGGTCTCCTGGGAGACGGCAGTTTGGATATTAAACAGATCACATATTTGATTTTCAGTGAAAGACCAAGAAGACAAGATCACAGAATGAGAGAAGTTACAGATGGAAAAGGTCTATGAGGTTATGCAATTCATCAGTCTGGACATTGCATAATTGCTCCCTACAGTATATTTTTAGTGCTTTATCCAGACAAATCATTAAGTGCTTTAAAATGGGCCAGATTCCTCAAATGCAATGCGTGCTAAATCACAGCTGATTTCACAGAGGCTTGTAGCTTGCAGTGTCTAATAAGACACCAGAAGAAAGTTTTGTGTGGTCAAGGAGAATTGAACTGGCTTTTCCAAAAATAAATACTGATCTGATTCGGTATTCCTTATAGGAATCTTTCCTAAATTGGCTGAATTAGACCTCTTAAATCTCATTTTCAGATTATACTGAATAATACATTATTACTTATTCAGATGTTCACTTAGTCCAAAGTAAAACATTGTTAATGTTCATGTGAACGCAATTTGTTTTAAGCCAGCTTCAAAGCCAGTTCAGTAAAGCGTAAAGAATGTTTATTTAAAATATAGTTGCTAAATTTAGCATGAGCTTGGTTAGCCTAAATCTTAGCGACATTTTTAGAGAGCACATTGCAAATCAGGAATGCATGGAGAAATAAATAAACTTTCCCACATTTTTGGAAATCGAGTAAGAATTTGCAAGTTATTTCTTGCATGGGCAATTTCCATGAATTGGAAAGCCTTATGAATAATGCAAATTCCCCACTAAACAGACAGTTTAAAACACAACACTAATAATTTTCATTGTAATTTCATTTCAAGTAACACTCCTTCAAGGAGGAAACAACACTAATAGCAGTCAGCTATTGTTATAAAAATTACACAGAGTATTAACATGTTTCAATATTTACTCAAGCTCTTTGCAAAGCACTGAAAAGCTCAGCGGAGCTGCAGTTGGCTACGGGCCAGACTCAAACCTCTGTGAAGGAAATCTTGCGCTTGAATTGGGTCCCGTGCTATTCCCAGTAATGAGGGTACTGGATCTCGCACCCGCCCCTCGCACACCAATTGCTGACGTCCTCTGGCCGGATCCTTGCGGGGCTGGATGTCAGCCTGCCCGTGGGTGGGTGCTGAGCCACATCGGAGTGGCTCGGCAGCGGTGGGGGCTCACCTGGGTTGGACACGGACACAAGATCAGAAGCGTGTTAATTTACGCGAGTGCTTGTTTACAGTCCTGGAACAGCAAAAACACAGGACCCAGAGCTGTACGATGGCCTAATTTACATTACCGTGATCTAATTCAGCCACATGGTGATTGAAGTAGGAGACAAGGCACCTAACTGGAAACTACAGCCTTCTATCCATTTAGACAGAAGACAGATTTTAAGCTTTTCTTTCCTTTCTTCCAGCATCACCTTCCTGAGCTTACCTGGGGAAAAGAGGCACATTTGTGCCATCTTTAAATTATGGGAGATTGCCTTAGCAAAACGAGACAAACACATGCAGGAAAGACGAGCAGACTCGTGATGGTAAGGAATTCAATTCTCCTTTTTTCAAGCCAGTAGCAGAGGGCAGGAGCAGCATCCCCATCCTTTACTGAAGAAAGTGGCCCAGGGTCGGTGCAGGTGTAATACCTGGTGCTGCTGCTCCTAAGGTGGAGCATTGTAGCTGTACCACTCATGGGGCTACAGGGCAAAAGCTATGTGGCCACATGTCCCCCAGTGACAAAAAGACACCCTTGGATGTTGGTGGGATTGGGATCAGCTCCTGCTGGTGAAATAACAAGTCATGGAAATAAACACTGAGTTTTTTCCCCAAAGACAAGGTTCTACCTCCCTTCCTTTAGCCAGCCTCAAGCACCCGAGCCCTGATCCAAAATGCCACGACCCAGCTTTTGTGCAAGCTCTGAGCCCCACGTGTGGATCCGGCCTCACAGCCACCTCAGAGCTCCCTCAGCTCTGCAGGTGAAGGCTTGGGAACGCCATGGGCCCTACACACTAATTCCTGAGTCTGCAGTGAGGAGGACCCTTAATTCTTCACTACCTATCTTCAATTGCTTACTAAGTCGCTGTTTTCATTACAAAAGCAATATGTAATAATAGTTGTTAAAATAATTGTATTTCTGTTTTTACATCTGTAAAGATTAAGTTAAACAGTATGAAGCCCATTAAACTATTTCATGTCATGCTGCCATAAATTTCCTCCATTCCCATTGCTACTATTATTCCAGAGTAAACTCTGAGATCAAGCTGCTGCCACAGAGAGTTATTTATAGGAGCTCATTCATCAATAAAAACTTCAAAAGAAATCTGTTACTCTTCTATTGGGAAGCCAAAGAAAACTAACATAAAGACAACCCTGTTAAGAAACAAAGCTAAGGAGACCACAAGACATTTAGTTAAGGAAAATCCCGATTTCTAACAAATTCCATGCAAGGAAGGGAAGAAAAAAAAAAAGATTGTTGGCAACATGAATCCTTTTAAGTTACTTCATTTTCATTGGATAGTTAAAATAAACTGTTAAACAGTTGTATTTGTACTGGCTCAGCCCCCTCATTAGGCTTCATGGGACGGATTTGTGATCTTGCAGTGCATAAGGAGCTCTTCAACTATTGCGAAAGCTGGTGCTGACTTCCCACTTGTCTCTGCTGCTCGTACACCCAGCTATCAGCATAGCAGAAACCTAATGAGCGAGATGCTGAGTAGGCAACCGATAGCATCTACCTCCCTAAAGGTGGTTACGCAGAACAGTGACAGGTCGATTTCTTCAGCCTTATTCTTACCTACTCTCTTCTGTGCATTTGAGCTGTACAGCAGTGGCTTCAACAGCACTGACAGAGCTAGCCCTGCAGAAATTTAAGTGTATGGGGGGGGTCCAGTGCCGTGCTTCCCTGTACCAGCACTGGTCCTCGCAGGACTGTTCAGGTCTCTCTCAGGACTGTTTGGAGCCACATCAGATCTCAACGCTTTTCATTTATACCATAGCAATTGCTCATCATTGGAAAAAGCAGTCCTTCTCTTTTTTTTTTTTTTTTGTCACTGTCACACAAAGAGCTCTACATGAGTGAAATCTGACTGGAGCTCTTTGTAGGAATATCGGCTCAGTGATCAACCAGATCCTGCCACAGTAACAGCATCCTCAAACAGTGCTTTTTGAGCTCAGCAGACAGAGATTCACTTATTATCAGCACAACAATCTGAGCCCTGAAGACAATATAGAGCTCAGGCTTGGCTACATGTTGCATGAAAATATCAGTCACATCTCAAACATCAAAGTGCAGAGGTAGGGATACTACTTCCCAGAGATCTCTTTACATCTCTACCATTACTCATGCAAACCTAAGCAAGGCACTTTACATGGATTTCATCTCAATCAGCATTGGTCATCTGACAACTCAATACCTGATCTAAGCTGGCCACCCAGGCTTTCTCCATAATTTTCCAAAAAAAAAAACCAACAAAAAAACCCCACCCAAAACAAAACAAAAAAACCAACACACCTTCAGAGAGAAGATCTTCTAACCACCATCAGCACAAACCATTGAGTAGGTAAAATTACGCTTTGATTATATATGGAGGAGCTGGATGACCAGCTGATATGAGGTCTGTGCTTTATAAAATTAGGGGAGGTGAAATCCACCTGCAGCAAATTGCTTCTTCCAGGCTAGCAATCAGCTTGCTTGGCAAGTGCAATAAAACCCCTTTGCCTAAACAGGGTCCTCTCTAAACTTGCCCAAAATGCTCCTTTTATTTTTCTTATGGGCCATTCTTGGTTGGGTTGTGCTGTAATGGAGGTAAGACATCACCGTTTTTCTTCTGCTGAAGACTTAGACCAGGGAGTCCCCAGTGGACCACTAGTGATGTGACTTAGAAATAGCCCAGTAGCTGCTTCCCCAAGCACAGGTACTAGATAAAGAAATTTGCAAAGGCTTGTTATAAGCTCATCAAATTATGGCCCCAGTAAATCTCTTTCATCATGAAGATCTGGAAGAGTTACCTTCACTTTTGTCCATCATGTGCTTTGCTGCAAATTGTAGCTCATGTATCCAGTTTGGCACTGATATAACTATACTCATTGAAAAAGCAGGAGAGCTGAGTCAGTTGTGTTGACCCAATTATGTCAATGAGAAATGTTTTTGTGCATTGCTATAGCTTATATTTGGAATAGGTCTAAACAGTGTGGACACAATGATTATTAATAAACATGAAATGTCTCTGTATACAAACCAGATTTATTCCAATTTAACTGTACCTACTGTTAAATATAATTGCTTTGTTATGAAAAGGGCAAAGAGAAGCCCTTAATTGTTGTGTCTGGTTTCAGATTAGACTCTACATAAACTCGAAGTAACAATAACAGTTGTGGTCCACTTCTTATGGAGCATTTTTCATCGATTTCTCCTAAAGTGCTTTGCAGGGAAGGTCAGTAGAAAGCCCCATTGTAAACATGGGGAAATCTCCTGATTATTTGTTTTGGATGGCTATAGAGGAAATTGCATATGCTTTCATGGAAAAAAAAATCCTCTATTATTATTATTATTATTATTGTCCTCTGTCCTAAAAGAGAGAGACAGAAAAAAAAAAGCCTGGTGACTCTGATCCTACCCTAAATTATCCTAAAGTAAATTCCAGGCAAAGCAAATTAAGCCAGATGACTCTGGATTTAATGAGAGTAAATAGTAACAGACTAAGTAAAAGTTTAAAAGAGGCACCTAGCTGCTCTGCACTCCTTTGCAGCACAAAAAAAAAAAACAAAACAAACAAAAAAAAAAAAAAAAAAAACCCAAAAAAAAAAAACAAAAAAAAAAAAAAAAAAAAAAAAACCCCTTTACAGTNCTCTTGAAACCTTTGAAGAATTTTTTTTTGCTTATTTCAGAGATATTTTACTTATGGCTTGAGCATCAATAGGAAACAGCAGGTCAGCTGTTAGCAAAACAAAGCTGGACAAATTTTTAGCTGTAGCTTAGATAAAATCAAGAAAATGGTTTTGTTTAGAGTGTGAAGTGCAGTCATGTAGTAAAGTGTTCAAAAATACCTTTGTGTGGTAGGGTTTGCGGCTGAACAGAGAGAGCCCAAGACAGGAGTGAGATGTGAGTCAGCCCTTTGAAGTCTCATGGGCTGATCCTTTTCACATCCATCTATGATTTCCATTGCTGGGGAAAAAATCCTGAACTAAAGCTGCTGGCAGAGGCAAAAAATATTAATTTTAATTAGAGATGTCTTTTAGAGAACTGAGAGGTCTGGTGCTTGCAGGGTCTGCGCAAGCTGCAGAATCCCAGCTCTGGTGCAGAGCAAGCAGCTCTTTGGTGAAATGCATTGAGCAGAACGGACCGGGAGCTGGTGTTGGAGGTGTCGTGGGGCAGGATCCTGGCTGAGAGCATCCAGCTGGCATGGCTCCCTGGGGCCCTGAGGAGCCACGGGCACCGTCTGGAGGGGGCTCTGCCTCTGCTGGTGTCAGGGTTCAGGCAAGCGTGGCTGAGTGCTCAATTTGCAATACTCAGGCTTTGTCTGGGCAGGCGTCTTGCAGGGCTTTGTTGGATTGTTCACTCAACCTTGCTCTATCAAATGCTTTTCTAAAGTCTTTCATCAAGACAGGACTAGTCACCCTCCACCCTGATGGCTCAGCAAATGCTGAAGACCTGTTGGCCTTTCCTTGAGTTTCCAAAGGTGTAAGCAAGTTGTGAGAAGCCGGAGGGTGGGAGGCCTCTGTCCCCTTTCTTGCTGCTCAGCAGCACCTCCCGGTGTGGTGCATTTATCCCGGGTTTCCATGGGCTCAGCAGCCTGGGCAAGCAGTCATTGCCCACGGGTGCTTGCAAACCAGGGGTGCAGCAGCAGGTCCAACACCTCCTGATGTGTCAGAGTGGTGTGTGCGCTGCACGTGTTGTCCGAGATGTGACTCCTGGTTCCCTTTGACTCCATTTTGCTTCATGGCCTTCCTTCATAAAGCAACCCCATCCCGTTCCATCGTGGCCCATCTGGCCTTCACCTTTTGTACACAATAGAAACGGATGCACTGGTGCACATGGACAGGGTGCGTGTGAGCTACCTAGCCCTGCCCCAGACCAGAAAGAAAAAAGGGATTAATTTCTTTCCACTCAGGTGGTTTTAAGGAATCAGTTCTGCACCAAAACTTGCTTGTCTATCTGACTATGGTGAGGAATAACAGTGAATCCACATTCTTTTCCAGCTGCTCATTAAGAGTTCCATGCTAGGACGTGAGTATTAAGTCTCCGAAAGAGAGATGCTGCTTCCACTCTCATGCTTGTAGTTTCTTGCTGCTTACTTTAAAAGTGATTATCTTGCCTTCCAGTAATAAAATAAATCAATAGGGAAAAGATATTTTTCAGATGTCTAAGAAACGAAGTTTCTCCTCGAGAGCATTAAGGTACAGAGGAAACATGAAGTATCAACTTTGACACACTTGACAAATATTGAAAGGGAGCTGAGGCTAAAAGGCAACTCCTTGAAGATTTTGGATCATTAAGAAACTACACGAATGGGTTGAAATCCTTGAAAGAAAACCTATCCCAGACTCACTTGGTTGGATCAGTGCCAAGGCTGTGCATTTGCCTCCCAGGCTCTCTCCCAGTAATGATGTCTAAGGGAAAATCCATCCCCACTTATTTCCTAAGGTTGGGAAGGATCTGTGAGCTGACGAACTGGGGGTTCCCGCGTAGTCCTTTGCTCGTGTGTGCAGTGCTTAGAGCAGCACCTGTCAACCCATAAATCCCATCTCGCTTTACCTCAGCAAGGGTAAGACCAGCAGCTCGCTTTTGGCCCAAAGGATGACCATGGGGAGCCAGGCTGGGCTGCACAGACCTTTCCCAGGCCCAGCTTCTCACTGCATTGTGTTGCATTGATCGGAAAGTGCTGGGATGCAAAAGGGAGGTCATGGTTGTGCAGGGTCCCATGCGAGTCTCTGCGTGGATGTGGCATTTATCATAGAATTATTTAGGTTGGAAAAAACCTCCAAGATCATCTAGTCCAGCCTTTAACCTAGCACTCACAAGTCCACATTTTGTACAGAGGGCTGTATTTCCTGATGATGCCCTCTGCTGTTAAGATGGACACTTGTTCTGGCGTCAAAGGTGAAGTCACCACACCTTCTGTCAAGGGCAGCTACACCCCTGCCCCATCCTTGGCTGATGAGAACATCGCTTGGGTCCCACAAGCTCGGGTCTCCTGGGTGGCCTGAGAACAGCCTGGCTCCTCTCCTTTGGAGCCCTTAGGCTGAGGCATCGCGGCAGGCGTAGGAGTTGGGCCTCAAGCGAACGGCCGATCCAGAGGGTGACCTTATGCACCACGGAAACTTCACATGTGAGCTCTCCGAGACCGCACGTCTTCCTGTGTCTCCGCACAGCTCCTCGCACAAAGGGTCCAGTGTCCCGGGCTGCACACAACACCGCAACAACAATTAGGTGACTCAGCTCCTCCGGCACGGAGGTACGGCCCTGACAGGGAGGACCACACTCAAGGAGAGGGCACGGGGAGGTCATTCGGGGAAGCGGATTTGAGGGTGGTTTGGAGCGGGCGCTCCGTGGGGACATCCATGCGTTTGGCAGTGGAGGGAAGGAGGCGGGGGGCGGTGGGGCTGAGCTTTCCCATGGTGGTCGCAAGTCATCGCGCGGGATCGGGCTGCGTCTGTCCTGGCATCCACGCTTTAAAACTCATTTCCAGCTAGTTTACTAGAAATAGTCTCCACAGCCCTAGATATGAAATATCCCAGGCTGGCGAGCTAACGTCTTGTGCTCGCTGCAATCTGCAAGCTCTGAATTTCACAGCTGCGGTGAGACAGTATTTAAAATCTCAGAGACAGAAATGGCCCTCTGTAAAGCAGAAATTATAAGTTTTGGCCCTGTCTCTAACCTTTGGAGAGTTGCCCAGCTTCTGACAGTCTGTGATGATGTCTCTGTGGAGGAAATCCTACGCTGAAGAAAAGCATGTTGCTTTCTCCCAAAGTTATATCCTTTCTTTTATTCGGCCACCAGAAAGGACACTCTGTCATCTTGACAGATCCTAAATATTCTCTCCTAATTTTAAGGGAGGCAGATACGGGGACAAAAATTAAGGATTTTTTTTTTCAGGAGTCTTATTTATGGCTGAGGATATAAGGGATTTGAATGGAAATAACAATTAAACTTGAGAAAAAATTCACACTACAGGTCACTGCAATCCCAACTTTTCCCCTTATGAACTCAAGCCGAGGAGGTTTTCTTCCCCTTTGTGATTTAGGCTTTGCTAAACTTCTCTGAAAATAGTTCATATATCACAGAGAAGAATTTCCATGGGGAACATAAATACATCCGCGGAAAGAAGGGAAAATTTTTCCTTGTCTCTGGGAATGGATGGGAAAGAAAGACAGTTGACGCCAAATATTAATGATGAGTGGAGGAATCCATCCAAAGAAGTGATCTGTGGAGAATACTAAACTATCCTAAAGTCACAGACATATAAAAATCTGGTACGGAACAATGACTTTTCCACTAATATAGGCTTGGATTCAAAAAAATGTTTAAGCACATGCTTAAGTCAGGCCCTGTTCAGGACAGCCCTTCAGTGCATTGTTGAAGTTAACTTCAGCTTTATAGATGTGTTTTTCAGCTCAGTGGATATCAATTGGAGTTAACTCTCTGGCAGGGAGATGTTTTCTTCTGTTGGGACCATGTAACAGGGTTTTAAGTTTCTTTGCTTCGGGAAGAGTTTGTATTAAATTCATAGTAGAGAGGACAGTGTTGAAGACAGTCGGAGCTGTATGCATATGGATAGATAGGGACATATGCACACCTGCAGATGTGCTGCTCTTCACAGCCTTCTCGCTTACATCCTGTGGGTGAGAGCCAACAATGGAGGGACATTAACAGCCAGTCTTGTGTGGCAAACATCTCTGCAAAGTTGCACCCTGGGCTTGGGATGCCTTCACAGACAGGAGGGCCTGGAGCCTCCCGAGCAGCTGAGCGGGGCAGGGAAGCATTCCTGCCTTCCTTCGTGGGATAGAAAGCAGAGACATGGCCGTGTTGGCCGTGCATGGGCTTGTTCAGGCAGACCTGAGCCCTCGTCCTGCTGCCTGCACGCAGCCGGTGTGGCAGCTGCCACGTACGCTCTGCGCTCAGAAGGCCACGGCCTGCTCCTGAGCACCTTCTGCCGAGGCTCGCACTTGATCCCGTGTCCTTGTGCCCCTTTGCCTCCACCCTTGTGATGAGGAGGAAGGGGTGAGCAGTGTTCTTGGCTTCAGTGGGGTTGCACGGGGCTGAGATCTTGCAAGGGCTGGAGCTTTTCTTCTCGCCCAGCTCTGTGGCATGGCAGGAGGAGCTGGGGCTCATCTCAGCTGGGGCTGAAGGACCTCAGCAGCTTTTCCCCGGGGAGAAAAAAGCCCTGGAACTCCTCGTAAGAGGACAACTCTAGATGTTAGCGCTTCACTGCCTCATATTGCATGAGATCAGGCTGATGATGGGCTGGGACTAGGTGTCAGCCACAAGGACATCATTTTTGCATGCTGTAACGCAGTGCAAGAATTACAAAGCAAAACATGCAAGCCTTCCTCAAGCAGCTGAATTTGACATAGCTGGATGAATGGTTTAATTGGGTTATTAACACATCTCCACACTGACATCAAGAGCATTAAGCACTGTGTAAATAGATTGGGGCCAACAGCTCTGCCAAGGTGATGGAGATGGGGTGGGAACGCCGCTCTCTTTACAGTTGGGGCGTCCCTTGGCTCCAAGCAGGGAGGTGCTAGGAAAGCAGGAGGCAAAACCACGGCTCCTTTCTGAGCTGGGAGAGGGTTAAGAAGAAGGCACGCAGGGTAGGGTCTACACCAGCCTCACCTGGCCTTACTTCACCTGCAGAGCATCCTGGGAGCTGTGCTGAGGCATCCTAAACTAGTACAGAGACCATGTTCCTACTGCAGTCTTCTCTGGTTTCATCCCCAGGAGATCAGATTGGCTTCATAATTATCACCACACTGTCCGCTCCTCCATGTGTTGGGGTTACCTCTGCTGGGGTTTCTCCTCCTTCTCTGCTCATGGCAGAAGCAAAAGGCTGTCTGTCTGGGCAAGGGTTTGGGGCTGCTTTCTGTCCGCGTGGGCAGCACCGTCCTGAGGCTGCAGTTCCTCCAGCACCTTTGCTGCAAGCGTCAGCGTCTGGGCAAAGTGCCCCAGCACCGCTCCACCTGCGTGAAGGGATGTGGCTGCCACTCTGCAAACCTGCACCCTGTGTCCCGAGGGAGCAGGAGGATTAGCGAGGTGCTTCAAAGTGTTGTGTAATTGCACTTTCACTCAACTCGCATGCCTTTGTTTTCTTAATTTTAAAAGAAATGTCAGGCCAGCCTCCAGGGACAGGCGAAAGGATCCCTCTCTTGGTGACAGGGGGTAAAACAGAGTCTGCACATTCTTGTCATCAGACTGGACTGGGATCCAGGCTGATCTGATGCCTGCGAAAGTGAGGGCAGGTAAATCAGCTCTGGATTCATCCCCTTCGGTCTTTTGGATGTGAGTAGTGGAAGCTTGGGGCAGGGGGCTCTCTCTGGAGGCTCCACCAGCAGCCGAAGGGACAGTGCCACCTCTACTCCTCCCTGCCTTAGCATAAAAGGTTGTTAAATGTTATAAACACTTTGCTGCCAGGAAAGCAGCACACTAGGGAGGAAATCAGAGGTGGGCAATGAATTCCCCTGGCTGCTATCTCATGGCATACCAGCAGTGTCTGCGTTAGAAGATTTACTTCCCTGTGTAGCTGTAACCTCACTCTCCTCTGCAGAGATAAGCTCTCCCAGGGGCAGAGCATGCTGGTGCAGTCATAAACTTTTATGCCTGTACACCTCAGCTTTCATGCATAACACAACTCAGATCATGGGATCCCTGATTTTGCTCTCAGATGTGGTAGGATTCACATTTTTGCAAGCTCTGACATGGAAAACAAATCATCCACCTTTGGAGAAGGTTTCAGTCTGTTCTTCAAAAGGTGCAGATTGTGCTGAAAATGGTGCTGGGGGAAAGCTTTTATTTTCACACAGCTCTTAGAGAGGAAAAACATACGGATCATTAAGCCAAGTTCTCTGCAAGCACAGTCACTTGCTTTCATTTGATCTTTTTCCTAAACAAATCAACCCTATCTTAAACTTTCCCTGTTTTTTTCCCCCTCTTCAGCACTATGGGAAGGCTCTGACAGCTAGAAATCATCCTCTAACTTCCTTCCATTTATGATAGGGCATCTGCTAACGAGATACTGGCTCTGGGGATGTTCTCTTTTCCTTCATTTAATCAATCTTCTTTCTGGCAAGTGAGTTTTGCAGAGAGAATGAGCTATTCACTTAGCAAAAATGAAACTGGTGCATCACAGAAGATAAATATTGGGAACTGGTTTATCTGGTTCAAAAGTATGTTCTGATTATCTTCTGTGCCTGTTCCTGGTGAAGAGCAAACTGTCTTCTCTGACGGCGCTCTGCGCTCTGCTCGCAGTGCTTCTAATCTTGGCTGGGACTTAGAAGTTCAGAAATTGAAGGAAAAAAGTCCATGGAAAAACAAAGGAATGTTTTGAATGTTGAATTCTTTTGGTGTGATGCCAGTTCGAGGTGCTGGGTGAAGGTATGTGATTAAGCACACTGCCTCGCTCATCCCCACATCATTTACTTATTCCCAGTAAATCAGCTTTGCTTCTGGTGAGCGTCAGGTGAACTCAAAGCTTCTCTGTCTTTAGAAATGCCACAAAAAAACCTTCTCACCTGATAAAGGTTTCTCTTGCTAGCTGGAACAAGATCCATAGGATCAAGTCACGAACTTCAGTTCTGACTATTTTTACTCCTCAAGATGTTGACATTTCAAGTCTGTTGGTGAATTAAAAGTTGCCTGTCTGCCTGGAGCATCCCTCCCAGCTGTGGATCCCAAAATAGGTTTGCAGCATTTAAACCTGGGCTTGCAAAGCCCATGGGAAGTTCAGCTTCCAAGGTGGGACCAGCAGTGTGCTGAAAAGTGTGCTCTTCAGTGAAAGGGTTTGAGAAGTTGTCAAAGGAAACTCGGAGTTTAGTTTTTCAGGTTTCTGTCTTCTCATATATTCTTTTTCATTTCCCTTTCTCTCTTACCATATACTTGTTCACTGTTCTCTCAACCCTAGTCCTAATAAATTAGATTATCACCCTGTATGGATTCTTTCATCCTTCAGAGCTGCAGCAGAAGCTGAAATGCAGTCCAAATAAGAGGGTTGCGATCTTTTTAAAGACAAAGGGAGGGGGAAATCATTTGGTTCTCATTCATTAGAAGACTCTTGTTTTAAGAAGTCACAGGGTTATATGATATTTTCCCAATTTCTCCTATTTACATGGGAATGGCAACAGACCAAGCATTACTCTGAAGGCCAACAAAAGCTTTTCAAATTCTGACCAAAAAGGAAAAAATAAAAAGCCCTTTCCCCTCCTTGTTTTTCTGGCCAGCTCTAGCTTGCGGCATTTGGGAAAAGCAAAGCAGGCGACTGGAGAACACCACTCTGCGGTTGCTACCGCACAGCATCTGCTGTCAGGGCTGGATGCTTTCCCTCCCCACATCCCGGGCTCCTTCCTGGTGGGGGAGCTGCTTTCCAAAGCTGTGCAGAGGGCATGGGGCTGGGCAGCCCAGCGCTGCCCCAGTCAGCCCCGACCGACCAAACGCGTGCTCAGCTCAATGAATGAAGTTGCTGGTTTGGGGAACTGAGCTCCTACAAAATACACTGGCTGTGGAGTGGCCGCAGCTTTGTCAAATATCTGGGATGCTCTGATCCCATCTGATAAGGTGAGAGTCTGTCCAAAACCAACACGCAAAAGCATGCTGCCAGGTCCGTGATCTTATCCGCTCGACCAGGAACAGTGCAAAGAAGTGAAAAATGAACAAAACGAGAGGGAGAGATCCAGGAGACAGCATGAATAAATCCTCAGTAACACAGGAGTCACCGACAGTACCAATAGACCATGAAAAAACAAAGCTCGCCATTATGTGAGTGCTGATTCTGCTTTCACTTATGTCAATGGAAATCTGGCAATTGGTTGTGATGGCAGGGGGATTAGGCTGGGATGGAAATATTTGTGATCTGAACTTTTCACCTCACAAGAACCTGTTCACACTTTAGAGCAATCTGCATTGAACAGATGTGACGCTCATGTGACAGCGTGACCTGTGCCATGATGCAGGGTCTGAACATGGTGGCTTTGGCTAAATCTGGGTGAAGGTGAATAGAATGATGAACCATGCTTAATAATGAGGACAGCAAACAACTCACACTTCCTTGCATGGAAAATTTCTCGTTTTCTTTT
>VXAA01007078.1:63728-81215 GCA_013399115.1 Anseranas semipalmata
TATTTAACAGAGCTAACCAAAAATTAACATTTTGCAATTTTGTGTCTTCTATCTTCAGGCTCAACCTGCTTCTTCTTGCAGCAGCACCATAGTCCCGAGTTTATTGTTGGAGGGGGAAATGGAGGATGGGGAGATGGAAGGACCCAACCAAGGTCTGACTTGATTTCTTTAATCTGAAGTGACAAAAGTGAATTCCTTAATCTGAGTGACAAAAGCAACTGTTTTTCCTCTCGGAGGGGCATTATGAGAAACAACAGCAAATATTACAGAAGCAAAATTTCCTGAGACCCTTCCACATCCTATTAACCTTGCCCAAGCTTGTCACCCTTAAGCTTTCCATTTAAAATAAGATTTGTGCCTTTCCTCCTAGGCTTAGGGAATATTGTAAATAACAAGTAGATGTAAATACAAAATAAATGACAATTTTTAATGACATCCTTTGTATTTTTTCTAGTGCTTATACTAATTTCAGAGCTCCAATCAAACCCTGTGGGTTGTAAGAAGTCTTTTGTTTACTCCTTGTGCCTACCCCACATGAGGAAAACATGCAGCCAACAGCAGTGGATTGATTAATTTTGCATCTTTAACAGAGGTGCTTATCCTATTTATTAAAAAGATGGTTATACTGTAGAAGCAGGCAGAAAATTGATATGTTTTAACACCTTTTGAAAACAAGACAGAAAACAGCAGAAGAAGAAGGGTGGAAAGTTTGTTCAGAATTTGCTTCTGAGAAGCTGACAGTGGGAAAACGAGAAACACATTTCTTCGGTGGAGCAGGGACTTGAAGAAGACACATTGTGAGCACAACGATTTATCTAAGCGGCAAGGAAGAAAATGATGCATTTCCTGCAAAGAAAATAAAAACAAACAAGAAGTCACACTGCAACTCAAGTGAGAGGAATCAAAAAACAACCATGAACATAATAAATAGCGGTGAATTCCTGGCAGAGCCGGGGATGGGGAGGAAAGGACAGCTGAGTCCAATCAGCCTGGGCCGGGCTCTCGCGCTCCTCCTGTCACGGGCTGCTACTTGATGTCTCTTATCATCTGCATCGGCCCCATCGAGACGAGCCGTGTTCTTAATGAGCTGATATACGAGACAGTGATAGCTGCAGCTTAAAGCCAATATTGTACCTTCGGAGGCACAATTTTTCAAAAGGAACAAATGGTCTGTGAAGCTGGTGGTGACTCAGAGTAATGGATGAGATGTCTGAAGGTGGTTTTTTTTTAGGTGCAAGTGTAGGAATGGCATGTTTTTAAATGAGCTCTGATGGGAGCGGGAGGTACACTGCAGACCCCATGCAGATGGGCTAACCTGGTGTCCCCACTGGTTTCCACGCCTTGCCTTGTGACGAGCATCACTGGGATGAGCAGCAGAGCTGGGGACATGTCCCACTCTAGCTGCTTGCTTGGAAAGCCATGTGGGGACAGGGATGCTAGGAGGGGCTGGGGAATGGGTAACACCGTGCATCCCTCAGCTTATTGATCTGCTGCGTGAAATCACTAATTGGCCTTCAAAAGACCCCGGTCTTTTCCCTTATTATGTGCAGAAATACTTAAGTACCTATTTTGGGTAGGCTCACTTCAGGTGTCCATTTCCTTCCTAGAGCACCCCAGCCCTAGAGTGGGCATCTCCACTGGACCAGAGCAACCTTCCCAAATTGATGTCCCTGGAGAAAATTTGCAGCTTAACTCTCTTGGAGCCCTTGTTTCTGAGCTCATGGACACAGAAACTTCTCCCATACTGTCCTAAGACATTAGGGCTTTGTGGTGAAGAATTCCAGGTGAGTATTTCTTTGAAAACCTTGTGAAGCTTCACTCAGGTGGCACTGCAAACACACATGATGATTTTCAAGTCAGGGGAAAGTAGTCCTCCAAGTTCCATTTTTTGAATAATCTGCAAATATCCCAAGGAAAGACTTTTTGGAGGCACAAGGGACAAACCAGCTGCCTGCACTGTATGAAGTGCAGCAGGAGCTATGTGCCAGCCTCTTCATGCCTTTGCAAGTCTCCCCGTGCAAGCTAAAAGCCTTCTGCAAGGCAGTCATGATGCAGAGCCTGCTCGAGAGGCACAGCGTCATGGACACAGTTAATTTCCTTCCAATCCACAAAAAGATTATAGCATTGGGTTTGAACAATGTTGAGAAAATGGTGCAAAGGATACAACAAAAGCTGCAGTTATCCTGAAGGGAATTCGATGTAATGATATTCAGGCCGACACAATCAACAGAATCTCTGAACTGTTCAAGTTTCAGCCAGCACTTGCAATTAAGAAATCTTACCAAGAAATGTAACTTAACTCCTTATTAGCACTTGGATCTCTATCAGGAACACTACAAAAAAAAAAAAAAAAAAAAAAAAAATCCAAAAACATTTTTCAAATTAGCAGTCTTGAGGGCAATATAATGTAAGTCCAGCCAGAGTGAATTGAATAAGAATAGTTAATTTAGTTCTAGGAAACTTAAGAATCCCTCATCTCCTCATCAGCAGTAACTTGCTTGTTAAAGGAAGACAAATGAAAATGTTAATCAGCAAAGATGCACACCGGGGGATTGCTTGGAAGGAATCGCTCCTACCCGGCAGCCCTGCTGCGGTCATGTGTGTGTAACCCCCTCTGCCGAGTCCCCAGCACACCGTGCTGGAGAAAATGCACTTTAAGAGACCTGTTTAGCAGGGAGAATTTGTCCAGAATCGTGACTAGAGCTCACAGGGTTGGTGGGGGTCTGAGAAATGTTTTTATTGCTGTGTTATTGATCCAGGTAAGGTAAGGACCGGGGAGCACACCCATCGTGGGATTCGATGCCGGGTCCTTGGATGGGTTTTGGCTGGGTCCTTAGCATGTTGTGCATCTTGGTGAAGGGGATACCACATGGCCAGGTAAGCAAGTCTAAGGAATTGCAGGACATTTAAAATCTTGTTGTTTTTTCTTTTTAACAGAAGAAACAGCTCTGGCTAGTTATATGGACCATAGATTTAAAAATAGCTGGGTTCCTTCCTGTCTGAGGTAGAGAAAGATATAAGCTTGATTTATTGGCTGTCCAGTAGACTTTATATTCAATTTCCTCTTGTCACATTCCTATCAAGGAACTGCATGAGTGTAGCAGAGACAGGGTGAGCCTTTATAGAATAAATACATTCATTTACATGATGAATACCTACATTCACATGAATAAAGGTCCCTCTTCAAACACTCAAGCAAATAAATACTGGCTAAATATTGTTAGCAGAAAAAAAGGAGATGAAGAAAAGACATTGCACATATTTGAATTCTGTTGCAGGTTAGAGTTAGCAAGAGTATTTGTGAATACAAACATGTATGGATGGGATGCACTGAAATGAATGTCCTGCCACATCCATGTAATGAGCTTTGCTAAACCTCTGCTGGGCTGAATGCAGAAGTGAATTTCCGACAGGGGACCCTTCCACTAAGAGCAGAGGTTCCTCTCATGTTCAGAGGGTCCAGGCATTTCTATTCAGGCTGTCAGGCAGAAGCAAAACTGAGAAACTCCATTTTACTTTTCCATGGGTTCCAGTAGCTCTGCTTGTAACAAAATGGTGCCATAATCGGAATAATTCACACCAGCTTTTTAAACTCCCCAAAAGGCAGAGTGTCAAGATTCATCTCAGAAAACACCACTGACAGCAAACTGATTTCACTTCTAGCTCATTCCCATGGAAAAACAAAACAAAACAAAACAAAAAAAACCAACCTCCATAAACCTTGCATATCATATACAAATAGCTATTATTTATCACTTTCATTATAAGTAAAATAAAGTCCTCCTTTCAGAGAAAAAGTGACCTTTTGAAAATAAGGTTTATGCACTCACACATATTTATGGAACTGGGACAAACAGAGAACTGACCAGAAATGTTTGCGGGAAGACAGATGCAAACCTGTCTCCAGGGAAAAAAATAGGAACCCAACCAAGGAAAAGCACTCTGGAAATCTGCACATCGAACAAGAAAAACAAGGAGTGAGAAGAAATGAAACACATTAAAGATTATGAGAAAGGGTTTAGTCAGTGTCTGAGTTTTGTCTGATGCCTGAATCAGTGCTATCAGTGCGGTGGCACCCAAGCTGAGCTCTGGATATGGCCCTGCACAAGGCTCATTGCAATGGTCAGGCTAGGGCACCAAAATGTATCCAGCTTGATTTGTTATGGTGGATTCGAAAATACTTTTCCTGTGTCGTATTAAATATAACCAAAGCATTCACTTAGATTGCACATTCTCCTGTACAAATATGTTATTTTAATTTCCCCCAAGAGCTAAAAAAAGATTTTTTTTTTTCTGTTTTGATATACATAATGTAGGCTGGCAATATTAGTGTAAGTGTTTTCTATTCATGGTTTTCTGAAACTTTCTATTAGAAGTCTTTGAAATCAAACACCCTTCTTTTTATCATATATTACTTCCTCCCCTGGAACTATTCCGTCCCTGTGCAGTGATCCCACCAGACTTTTAACTTTCTTAAGAAAAAAAAAAAAGTGATAAAAATGTATTGATGTTTGAACACCATCCAAAACAGTCAACTTCAAAAACAACACACAGGCACACACACAAATTTTGTGAAAGGAAAATGGGAACTCGATTTACTGGGAGGAGGAAAAGCTTCTGCATAGGCAGTTGCTATGTTTTATGGACTAACTATTGATTTTGGGTATACCCAGTACCACTGGTGTTTGCAACAGCATTTATAACAAAATTTCCAAGAGTGGACCATGAGTTTATGCAAACCACAAGTGATACAAGTGACTTGTAGGCTGGGTGATATCTGCAGAATTGTTTATTCTTGCAGCAGTCAAGGAGCACAGGAGAGCTGCAGTTCTAACTGCAAAGTTAAGAGATGGTATCAAAGAATTAAAAATAGATTTGGAAGGCTTAAAGCTACTGTACACAGATTAAAAAGTGTAAAGGTGACCTTAAATGGATTTTTGTGGTGTTCAAAATTCTACTTTGGATTAAATTTTATCAAATTTTTCTTTTCAGCCCCACCCAGGTGAGTATTTCAACAGACTTAGAGTATCCTCTTCCACCAGCATTTTCCACATTCACGAGATAAGCTGCTTTAATAACAACAGCAATGTTGTAATGCCAAAGGCATCAGTCTGATATCAGTCAGTTCCTCACCCAGCCTCCTGCGCGTCCTAAAGCTCTGGGTCCAGTGTTTGGGATGTAAATGAAAGCTCCCAGGCAATAGGGGTGAAGAGGAGGAAAGGCAGAGGACTTACAATGCCTGGAGTGAATCATCCTATTGTATATTTATTGCTGGAGCACACAGCTTTATGGTTTGAAGGACTGTCTATGCATCTGAAATGAGAGTAGCAGAGGACACGTGTAGTCCTGGGTTGGAGACCTTTGTTTTCCAAGCCCAGCTGTATAAACACCACATTACTGCTGTGGGTGATGACGACAGGGAGACCCAAGGCATGATGCATGGCTACTCAAGATGCATCAACCAAGACTTATTGGCCAGGTAAATCGCACGATGCTGTTCTGTTCCTTGACTGGAACTGCATCCAAACATTGCCTATTAATTTAACACACACCTTTCATGCATGCAACATCCGCACCTGCGACAAAAATCATGCAAACGTTTTTGGTGATAATTTAGAGAAAAACCAAGTTCAGGAACCTTAGACATGATTTCATTAAAATCAAACAAAATGCTAGAGGTTGACATAATTAAGGGTGTTTGATTTGGCTCTTGAGCAATGAAACAGCTATGCACAGAAAAGTGGTTGCAGCTTTTGTCCTAACAAATATGAAGCATCATTCTCTACCAGCTCGGTACCAATCCTCTTCTGTTAAAATCATTCAAACATTTCTTATTTTTTAATGTCTCTTTTCTTAGTACTGTAAAACAAACAAAAAAATTGTTTGTCAGCTATTAATTTTGAAAACAAATGGTAGATTTTCAGATCATGATGAGAAAGCAGGGAAAGAGAAAATTACAGGTTGTTTTAATTGCAAACTGGGAATTTTATAAACAAAATACACACACGTATCATTTATAATCATGATCCAGGCCAGAGCAATAATTATGATAAATCCTTTGTCAACCCCACTAAGAAGTCTTTTATGAAGTAGTAGGAAATTAATTCACATTCTAGACAATGGTTCAATAAAATGCTTTCCAGCTTCTCTGACATATGGAATTCCACATGGGCTGCAATCAGATGTTCCCCAAATCACACTTTTTCATTGCTTAACTCCTTGACAGTTTAACATAAACAAACACTGAATTCATTAAGTTGCATTTTTTAAGCTTTCTAATTAACTGAAACAGCTGAAGTTTAAATCTTCAAACATATGTTAAAGGCTTAATTTTCAAGACATAAACCACTGTAAGACCTGCAGATTATTAACATTTGAGGTGTTCAGCAGAGTACCTTTCCTTATGTTGATCTTTATGGTTCTGCAAAATGTAGACTTTCAGTATTTTAACATAAAGTAATTAACAAAAAAAAACCCACCTCATTTTTATAATGAAAAACATTACTGCCTTGATCTGGAAACAGAACCTTTTTGATTATGAGCTCCCTGATTATTCACATCCAATCTTATGACACTATCTTCATTTTTGATTAAATATCACGTGGCTCCATCAACAGCCTGTTGTTAAGCACTGTGAAGCACTATTCTTCTGAAAACATGAATGTCCCTGCTCGTGCACCCATATATTCTGGGTGCAGTCTTGATCTCAAAGGGGCTGTGGTTCTTTAATCCACTAAAGTCTTTTCATCTTTGCCATGACATGAGAAACATGCTTCTGGAAGGGACTAGGCTTTAATCCTTCTGCAGTCTTCAATATATTCTCTTAAGGAGCAAGAATTGGGTAGGTCAGGAGACTGGTAATATGACATCATCCTTTGGACCTGTATGATCCTAGTGAGACCACAAAAATGACCTGAACATCATAGATATTTGGTTGCTCCAACAGTGTTTTTAGGTACAACCATTTCGAACTTGAGATAGCCACCTTTTAACTCTTAAATGAAGTGGCCATGACAACAGCATCACTGTAAATAGGAGCACACACAGCATCATCTATTTGACCTGAGGACCATACAGCCATGGCATCATGACAAATATGCATACCAGAGCTAATAAAGGGGTGAAAGCCCATTTAGCTCTTCTTCCAGTAATTAGTACGATGGAGCCCATTTGGAAAAAATCTGCAATGACCCTCTACCACTTTGGGAGGTGTAGAACAGAGCCGTGGTGGGACTTGGTTTGCTAAGCACAGACAATGAGTTGTCCACATCTTCTCTCAAATGGGGTAATGAATCTGACCCAGGCACCAGGTGCTTCATCCTGCCAGCGGGTCTACGTGTGAAATGTGAAGGGAGGAGGAAATGACGGGAAGTAAAGTGCCATCAGCAAAACTTTCATGTGGGCTTTGTTCCCAGGAAACCACTTCCTCTGTTTGTATGGGCTGGATCCGGGATGGGACTGCATGGGGATTCTCGCTCTCAGCTAATTTAGTCAAGCCAGAAAAGCCATGGCACCCAACTAAAATTAAATGACTTTTTTTTTTTCTTATTTGTTTATATGGATTCTGCTGTCATAGAGTTTTTGTTTCATGGGAATTTTCATCCTCTTACTTTTCTTTTCTTTCTGTACATTTTTTTTTTTTTTACTTCTATCAATTTACTTTATCACTGATCACAGTGAAGTAAATTCTCACGAGTTAGTTTGGATTAGAGAAAAAACATGTACTCTTGTGAATGGGGAACCGACACATGGATTTCCATCAGGGAGGAGAACAGTAACAGGCTTTTTTTACTAAAAATTCGCTAAATGACATGGCTCCTTAGTGAGTACCAACCTCACCGATCACTTACCTGCTGAGGGCACCAACCAAGGTCAAACAACCACAGTAGCTCTGGCAAAATGAGAACTTGTGTTTGGGTAAAATTGTGCCTGTATCAATGTACATTAACATCTAGCAGTGGCTGGAACCATGAGCTGTATTCCTCGTGCTGAGCAGTCTCCCTTGGCTTGTTTTTCCCTTGGCCAGCTGCCTCTCCTTGCCTCCCAGGACACTGATAACAGAGAGGCTCCATTTGGTATAATCTGATTATCACCATTCAGCTTCTGCAGGAAGGCACATCCTCCTGATACAAAACTCTCTTTAACAAGCACACACCAGCATGATGTTACTGGGGAAAAAATTGACTATCACCACATTGTGATGACACAAGGACCACAGAAGCCGAAGGAAAAAAAAAACAAAAAACTATTATTGGCTTTATTTTCTATGTGTAGGCAATGGCACAGTGAAGACTCCAAGTATATGCTTAACTCCAAGCCTGGGAGTGTTTTCACTGAAATTTAAAGGATTTCATCTTGTTAAACTTTTGCATCTGCCTACAGGCTTTGCTAAATCAGCACTTCTGTGCCACTTGAGAGGCACTGATACTTGTGTACAACTGAGTGGCAAAATGAAGGCTAGGGTGAGCTGGATCCAAACACTGGATCACTATTTGGTGTGCAGTAAATTAGTATTAATAACTTTTCCATTGTGGAGAAACCCTTGGCAAAAGACTTCTGTCATTCCCAGACATCTGCAATGGGAAATTATGGGCAGCAAGGTTTAACTGGATTCTTTGGCTGCAGGGAGGTTCTTATTGAACCCACGTGATTAAAAGATGAAGAACTGAAAGTTGTTTAAATACATGAAAATATTGTTCATTATTATAAAAATTCTCCAAGGTGGGGGAAAGTTCCAGTTACTTCTGAATGAAAAGAGAAACATTTTTATGGGTGAGCCTTCCAGAAGCCTTGTTACAGTTCCCACCACCACCCACAAACAAGGCAGTTTCTCCTCCCATAGAGGTGTTTGTAAAAGATTTGTGTTGCCTCAGCCTACAGCACCTCCGTGACTAGAGCAGTTGCAGGGGTCATCTTGGGGACTGCTGGGTCCCCAAGTTTTCAGTGGACTCACAGGGAGTAGAGCTGGTGGCTTGTTGTTCCTGTGGTGTCCCTGAGCCAGAAACTGGAGGAGGCTGTGGGAGGAGGAGAAAGAAGAAAGACATTTTATGGGTCCATTAGCAGTGAATTTGGAATAACAACAAAAAAGAGAATTATGTTCAACTTTCATCTGTGGCCATCATCCGTAAATCACAGAATCCCAGAATGGTTGAGGTTGGAAGGGACCTCTGGAGGTCACCTAGTCCAGCCTCCCTGCTCAGACAGGACCACCAGGTTGCCCAGGACCATGTCCAGATGGCTTTTGAATATCTCAAAGGAGGGAGACTTGTACTAGCTGACAGTGCTCCTACATTACATTAGGAAGATGAAGAGGAGAAATAACCCTTAAATGCATCAGGAAGCTTATGAACAAGAGGCACAGGTAATGTTCTCCCTTCCAGAAATCTTGCATCCTGAGATGCATCCAGAAATGCCCGGTGCGGAGCTGGTGCTTTGGAAGGATTCAGAGCTGCTGAGGGCTGGGAGCTGCTGGCTTTCCATGCTGACCAAGCACCCGGGCCCCCAGGGTCTCAGCAAAAAAATTGCTGGGAGTGGGGAAGGGGCTGTGGCGGTGCAGCGTCACTTGCCAGCTTGCAAAAAGCAAAACCGAGCCCAGCTGCATCCCAGAGCCGAAGGCTGAGCGAGGTTAGTCACCCGTGACTGGAGCATCCCAAACAAACACATCCGTGTTTTTTGTTCCGCCGTTTGTTGGCTGTTCTCTGTCTGGATGGCCAGGCTGGAATAACCTCCTTGGAGCTCGTCGTGCTCAGGGTTTGGTTTGGGGTTAGAAGTGAGACCTTAAGTCAATCAGCAGCTATTGGAAAAATCCACGCTAGGAAAGATGTGGGCAAATTGCGAGAGCAGCCACAGCGCTCTGCAACCAAGAGGGCTGGGGAAGGTAATGTGGAAGGGCCAGGACCTGAGGCTGTGTCCGAGTGCAGCACAGACCAAACCAGCAGCTTAACTTGCTGCTCTCCTGCCTTGTACTACCCTTCCTCCTCCTCTTCCTCTCTGTGGAGATGCATCTTAGCCAGAGACCAGAGAATAACTGCCAACTGTTCTTCTTACCAGGCAGTTTTAATATCTTTTTCTGTTCAGAATTATTGCCAGGCCAATTACTATGTTCTCAAACTGCACTTGAGCAAACTCATCTGCAATCTGCTTCTTCAGGTATTTTGCTGAGCAGCCCAATTGCAAATAAATAAGCGTGGTGGAGCTGGTTGCTTTCCTCCACTGGATGGATACGGGGCAGTTCTGGTGTGCGTAATTGCACTGAAGAGCGCAGGATTTTATTTCCCTGAAAATGTGCTGGTGCGATTTAGAAATATAGAACATTTGCTCTAGTAAAGTCCAAAGCAAAGCAGTTGCTGGTGAGAGCAGAGTGGCCCTGGAGACCAAGGGTGATGGTGGCACTGGTGTCAAGGGAAGGTTTGTGATGCACAAAGCTTGGATCCTGCTCCAGATGCCACCAGGTCATCAGCATTGTCATCCCACCACAATCCCAGCACCTTTTCCCTTGTTTCTTCACTGCCGTGTGGAAGAAGTGCTCCTCTTCATTGGGACAGCAAAATTCGGTGTTCCTCCACTGCTGGGAAGCCTTGAGCTGGCTGTGATACTCAACGTCTGGAAAAGGAGCACAGGCAGGCCATGGGCTGTTGAGCATCCAGTGGGACTGCTCCACAGAGTGAGACAGTCTCATTCCTTATTTTCCACGGTGTGCTTGGTAATTGTTTAGTCTGGTAGTGCTGTGCAGAGGCATTGATAAAATTTGAAGATTAGAAACCAAATTGTGCCAAGGAGACAGCTCTGATCTTCCCCACCGCCCAGCAATCCTCCCCACAGCCAGGCTGAGCTTCTGCCCACAGGATGGGTTTGGTTTTGTCACTCATTGTTTGCAGATCCCTTCAGGCAGAAATAAAGATGCTGAGCCTCAGAAAAGATTTAAAAATCTCAGCTTGCTTTAAAGAAAAGAAAACAAAATTTCATGCAACTCTGCTCTGTCGTGTTATCCCCGTAGGGTAGAAGCATCCTGGGTGAGGCTGCTCCGGCGAGGTCTGGTGGTTTTGCTAAGAACAACAGATCCTGCATAATTACACAAATAGGCCGTGACCTCTGGCTCCATCCGATCTCCTGTTACATCTGAGAGGTTTGGATCTGGACCAGCATTGCGGCACAGGCTGAGGTCCTCTCTTGCAAGGTGAGGATGGGATTTGTTGCTGGAGTGCATGCCATCTGTAGGCCATCAGCTATTTTGATAAGATGAATGGCAGGAGTTTTGCTATCTGAAATCACACATTGACATGAATAAGAGGAAAGCAGAGAAAAAATCCAAGCTGCAATGAATTATTTATTAATAATAGCTTTATTTCCCAGAGGAACAAAGTGCTTTAGAAGAAACATAATAAGTATAAACGTGTTAGCAAAAGCTCTTAGTATCATGCTTGATTCACCTGCTTAGGATCTCCTTCACTTAGACAGGGCTTTCTCTACTTTGCTATGAAAATACAGGTGATGGACATCATTTTGATGTATAGGAAACAAATAAATATCTATTATACAACTGGTAGGTCTGACCCAAATCCACCAGTCACTAATGGCACCAGTAATCATTTTCTGAAGAGGGGTCCATAACACAACCTCCAGGTACAATCCGAGCTTTGTGTATCAAAGCTGCATCTGCTTCAAATTACGGATGGGTACTTTTGTTTTCTTTCATGTCAGTTTGAACAGACATCGCAAGGACTTTTGCATGGAAGTAAAATCATGAAGAGCTAAAAGTGAGAGAAAGGAGAAAATAATTAATAGGTTGAAAAGCAAAATCAATTGGTCCCTTTCTACCTGATTTTTATCAGCTATAACTCTCAAAGTCCCTTCTAAAAAGAAAGTGAAACCACCAGTATGCTCCAAAAATCAAAGACAGTTAATAAGTGCCTGCAGCTTCAAATTGTAGAGCATTTTGGGGAGATGATGACTTCTTTGGCTCATGCATAGACCCTACAAAGTATGTAGAGTGTCCCAACAATTTTACCTTCATTAAGAAACCATATGCCTTGCTGCAGCAGTTTTGTAAAACCACAAATAAAATGTAATGAGTTCAGCATTTTCATATCATTCTAATTTTCTTAGCTGATATTTGAGATAAAAGACAAAGCCTGCCTTGGTTTCAGTTCAGAGGACGTTCTGTACTATGGCTTCACTTTTCTGAAATACTGATCAAAGCAGAGCTGTGAAATCTTACTATCCCATTGCTAACTGCACTGTTGACTTTGTGCATACTTCCAAAATCCCTGCTTCCCCTTAGACCTTTTGACCACCTTATTAAAAAAAGAAAGAAGGATATTTGCATTTAGTGCTGTTCAGTACTTTCTTGCTAGAAACAGTCTTACTAGGGAGCTGAAACATGATTTTCCTGTTCTATAATTAAAAGAATAAACCTTTTCCGTGGTACCTCCAAGCTTGCTTTGCTCTGAAACACGTGTGATATCATTTTGCCTACTGTGAGGGATGCAGTTCATTAACTTTGGAGGCACCCCCCTCATCAAAGAAAGAAGGAAAATGACTCGCGAGTTTTCCCTCAGATTCTCTGATTATATTAATCCCAGAAGATCTGAACTTCATTTTCTTTCCATCTGGGACAGGAATCCAGCAGGGAGAAGTTCAGGGTACCCAAATGTTTCCATAACTGTCTCAAATAACTTCATGCATTTCAGCTTGGCAGCTGTGTAACCAAGTGTGGGGCTCCCTGTCAGTTCCAACCCATCCCCTTTCCTTATCCCCCTCCCCTTTCTCATTCCCATCCCCATACCCTTTCTCGTCGCCATCCCCATCCCCATCCCCATCCCCTTTCTCATCCCCATCCCCATCCCCATCCCTATCCCTATCCCCATCCCCATCCCCATCCCTTGGCTCTCCTGGAAGACGGATGGTCCGTGGGGGCCGAAGGGTGGTGGGACACCTCATCCATCTCCTGATATGACCTGGGTAGAGAGTGGAGATGCTTCATGTCACATTTTACTCCAAAATTTTCTCCTTCTGTAATTTAACTTTTAAATAAAGGAGGAGAGGAGACAGGATGGTGGTAGGGTGACACTGAGTCAGGCACGGTGAGGAAGTGTCCGTCTGTGAAAGTGGTTTTCAGGCAAGCTTCCCGGCAGGGAAGGGACCAGTGGGACCAGTTAAACAGTGGGTGGTCTGAGGCTAAAAGGATCATGCTGCTCTTGGGATGGTTTTACGCAGTGGCCACAGGGACTGCAGATCTACAAGAAACCGTAATTTTCGTTTGAGCAGACGTAACGCCCTGGGGACGCCCTCGTGGCTGGGGGTGAGGATGGAGGAGGCAGCGCGCGAGTCCTCTTGGGAGCCCACGTGCGTCAGAGCCGGATGGCAATGCTGAGCAGCACCCACGAGCTGCACGGGGCCTAACGATGAGGACGGGGCACCTGCACGAGAGCTTGTCCATGCTGGCACCCGCACCCGCAGCCGGGCACCCGCACCCGCAGCTGGGCACCCGGCTACGCAGGCGTGCAGGGGGGCCGGGGGAACCGTCGCTGTTTGGTTGTTTCTGTGGTCTCCGAACACCAGCCTCAAAGTCAGGCTTCTCTTCTGAAGGAAAAAATAGTAGTTTTGACATTCCAAGAAATCCCAAAAGGAAAAATACTGAAAATTAAATGGGTTGGGCTCCGTCCAACTCACTTACTCATGGGAGATAAATGATTTCGTATGCTAATGACCATTCCCTCAAATCTCTGACATTTTCTTACAATGTACTTAAGTACAGTTTGTTTTGCTTTCTGTCTCCACAACAATTACAAAGATTTATATTTTATTGCTCCGGTTATGTTTGCCAGGACCACACTTCCTTTCCTTTTTAAAGGCACAGCGGTATTGTCTGGTGCGGCACATAACGGAGCTTTCTGAATAGCTAAAATGAAAATAAACAAGGCTGAACTTATCTTCTGGAAGAGGGCAGACACTTTCGCTAGGCACAGCGAAGCCAATAAAGGCTTCTGGCTCTTTTCTCCTCGACAGATCAGTACACACAGAATCAGCAGCAGTTCATAAGCAAGACAACTCTGTCACCTTTTGCGATAACTTAAAATTAATTCGCTCCTCTAATGTGATTAAGAGCAGCTAAAACCTGCCACCTTTAGAGGCGCATCTGGTGGTAATGGCTAATTTCTTCACTCTACTGTTTGGCAAAGGGGATGTGTGTGCTTTGTGGAGGTGGGACTCCCGTCTTGGTGCAAGCTGGTGGAAGAACAAAGTCCCCCTGTATCCAGGACATGTTAGCACAAATGATGATTGTTTTTATTGACACCTTTCCCTGCCTCCTCCGCCCGTCTCCCAGCCCTCAGAGTGACTCAGGTCTCCATCGGGGAGGACCGACGGGAGGAGAACAACTTTAGCTGACTTTGCCAACCAGGACACTGGTGCTAAATTAGCAATGCCGGGTTAAGTCCGCAGGGAATGGAGCTGAGGTCACAGCATTTCAGACTGGAAACCAGATAATCCTACGCTGCAATGGCACTTTGCCCACGGTTGTCTCGGGAGCCCTTTCCATCGCCCTGTCTCCACCATGTCTGAGCAGCTCAGCACCACCAGAGGGGCCGAGCCCTGCGATGCCCACTCCCGGCCACTAATTAGTCCTCTGCTGTGCTCTCCTTAATTTATACCCCTTGTTGTTTTAAAAGCATAATCCCCACGTAGCCCCTTCGATGGGGCAGATAGCGGGGTGGTCGGAGGAGTCCTGCTCACCCCAGCCACGGGCAGTGCCCGTGGGAGCATTGCAAGTCTGCTGCAACGCAAACCTGCTGTGGGATGGCGGTGCGCGTGTGAATCGGCTTCTCTGCTCGCTTCCAGCCAAAAAAAGGCTGCTAGTGATGACCTCACGGCAGGTCGGATCCCGTCTTGTTTTTACAGACAGAGGGAGAATCCACCGATTGTGGCTTTCTTGGGAATCATTTGCAGTCCATGAGTAATGTGGACCACAAGATGAAAAAAATAAAAAAGGAGGCTTAAAAAGGAAAGGAGAAAAGAAGACAATATAATCAGTGTTTTCCACTACGTGCTGTGAGCATCTTGAACAACTCTGTTACCAAAAGACTCTGTTCAAATAATCTGTACCAGTTTGGAAAAGTCTTGCAAAAAGTGATGTCCAGAAACACCTCTCTTTCACGATCCTAGCTCATCCCCGTGGGTTTCATCAGGACAATGATGACAACCAGCAGTGACTGCAGTCTGTGACACAGTTTTCCCCTCTCATTTAAACTGTTGAAAGTACTGCATGAGCATTGGCAATAGCTGGGAAACTTTCACTGTTAGCTGCTTCTCTTCCTAACTTTGTAATTATCCCCTACCGTAAATATACCCTATTTAGGCAAAGGAATGTGCATTGTATATCATATAGCAAATAACCTTTGCTTTATTATTTATTTATTTATGATTATTTTCTCTTTTAATTGCAATGATTAACTCAGACCCAGAAATTCGGGTTTTGATTCCTGGCCCCTTCCATAGGCTTCCTGCGTGACCTTGGGAAAGTCTCCTCGTGCTTCCGTTTGTCACTCAATAATTTAGAAAAAGGAAATAATAACACGAGATATTCTTTTGTGAGATGCAAAAGGCAGCTTTTTGCCAAAATTCAAATGAGAAAAAATGCTGATCACTTCCGTATCTGGTGAAACAGGAGAGGGATGCCATGAAGAACGTTGTCAAAACTTTAATAATTTCCAGTGGTACTAAAGATATTTTGGTTTTCCCAGCACATCAGTCTTCTCCTGCCATTTACTGGCAGTTTCCAGCAATTCCTTGTGCAGTGCCCAGTGCAACAGTTTTAATCTAGTGCCAGCTAAAATGTGCAGCCATAATAATGATGTTTCATTTCAAAGCATCTTCCTCAGTTCATGGCCAGAATGTCTGAGTAGATTCCACTGTGTTTCTGCTAATAATAATAATAAAAATGGCAAATCGCAGAACTGTCTTCAGCTCATTTTCAGAGCCCATTTGAGCTGGTTTGGGGAGATAGAAACCCCGTGGTTGGATTTGCTCCATGGGCCGAGGTGCGCTGCAGGCAGACCCCTGTGGGCTGCACTTGAGCTGGGCAGTGCTGGGGGGCTCTGTGAGTGATGCTGCACGGAGCGGGGTGATGTGGCTGCTGCTTCTGTTCCCCGTCCTCCCCCTCGGCGGGAGCGCGGCCAGGCCACCAGTGTGGGCAGCGCTGCCATTTAAAAGAACAATAAAGGCTGAGCTCCTAATCCCAAAGGGAAAATGTAAATTGTAAGATCTTTCCTAAAAATATGGATTATGAAAGTGCATCCATTTCTATTGTTTTGATGAAACATTGTGTTAACTGAACTTAATCAAACACACATTATTTGTCTCTGTGGATGAAATTCTCTGGCCCGTGTTACCCAGGTCAAACCAGATGATCTAATGGTCCCTTTGGCCTCAAAATCCTCTGAAACAATGAAACATGGGTTTCATTAATGTAGCTAGACATTTGGAAGAATGAAATATGAGCTGTGCATATCCTAATAATATATCTTTCAAATTCCTATGGCATTTGTCCATCTTTTTGCCAGACTGCAGTTTGTGGAGTGAAATAGTGCCCTGATCCCTCTCTCGGAAACAAACTCCTTCCGAGCTGGCTGTGCCTATTGCGAGGCAGATGTGTGCACCCTTTCGCAAGCCATTTACCATCCAAAAGCAAGGCTCTGGGGTACCTCATTCTCCTTTTCCTCCCTTTCAGTCACGGGGAGCAAAAATCCCACTGCACGTGATATGCATCACTTCAAAAACCACACCAAAGTCATCTTCTGCTGCAGGGGATTTAGTTTCTCCCTTTTCTGCGATGACCTGCTTTGACTGCAGTACAAGACGATTCCTTGAAATCCAATCCCTATGTGTCTGCTTGCTTCTAATGAGGCACTTCTGGCTTGTCCCACATCCATACCCTCCGCAGAACAAGCCCCTGTGTGCTCCTCCTGGTACCTCACTGAAGCAGGGAAGGAGGAAAGAAGGTAGCTACAGCTTGGCACACGTTGGGTTAAGCAGGGATGCATTCAGCAGTGAATGCCACCAGCAACAGATGGCACCAGGGGACATTGCAGTGTCACCTCAGGGCTGAAGGCAGCCACATCCGCATGAATCAGGCTTCTTTGTCCAACTCCATCCTTTCCCGACCTCCTCACTTAATGCCTGTGGATGCGCACAGCCTCTGCGGAGAGCGTTCCAGCGTCCCAGAGTCGTGCAATTTGGGTGAAAGACCAAGGGAAAACCGAAAAGGCTGCAGAAGGATCTCATTGCAGAAAGCCGCCCCCTGCCCGGCCCGGGCCAGGCTGTGATTACAGACAATACCTTCCGTATTTCTCAAAGGGAAGTGATATATCCTTCCCGAGTTGAGCCCATGGCAGCCGTCATGCTTTGTGGCTGCACGGGGTATGCAGTGATGTCATTTCAGAGAAGGAATCAAAGATTGGCTTCAGTCTGGGGGGGCTTAGCTGTTTTTTT
>VXAA01007078.1:81246-157612 GCA_013399115.1 Anseranas semipalmata
CTTTTTTTTTTATGCATTCAAAATTCACCCAGAGACGTTTCCAAACCAAATCCTCCAAGCCGCTCTCTCTGGGAGTGTTCCCTCCCTGCTGCCTTTCCTCGCTCCCTCTTTCCCCGTTGTCCCGTGCTGGCGCCGAGCGCTGGATCCTTACTGGGAAATGGGCAGGTCACACGGTTTACTGTCAGCCACAGAGACCTCTTTGGCCACTGCGTGAATCACTCTGGAGAGAGTCTCATTTTCTGCACCACCTCCCGAAATGTCAGGGAAAAATAAAACCCACTGTGTGACTGCAATGAGGCATATTCTGGTCCTGTTTATTTTGTAGGCAAACAGCCACTACCAGCAAGCAGTGTTAGCTCTAAGTTCCAAAAATCTCCTTTACCAAGGATATTGTATGTGAAGGAGAACTGCCAAATTCTCCAGGCTGGAATGTCTGTTTTCCAGGGAACGGGCTTTTTTGGCGCGTCTTGAGCAATCCGGAGTCAGATGGCAACCAAGCGAGCCTGCCGAAAGCAACAGAAAGGCCCTGAGTGCGCGAGACGAGTGTCACTGTTGTGCTGGGAGAAATCAGATGCAAGACACGTCCCGAATCTGTGCCCCCCAGCTACTCATTAATCTTATCCCGAAGGAGGCACCGTCCCCGCTTTGGCCTGGTGCCCAGGCCCAGTTTGGCTTATCGCTCAGCCAAGGCACTCCGTCAACACCGGGAGTTTCCACCTCCGAGGATGGGCTGCAGGAAGCCCAAATCTGTCACTTCTTTCCTCTGCCTCATTAGATCCTGTGTTTCACAGGATGCTGAAATCAAGGCACCGTGTGCGCGCGGACAGATAAATCAGTTCAGACCACCAAATAATGGAAATTCAAACACAGGCGCCTAGCTGTGGTTCTTATGTTTTCACATTCTCCAGTAAAGCTTCATGAGGTAAGTGCAATAATTAAGACAAAGTTCTTAAAAAGCACAGATGAACTTTTTGAAAGGTCTCTTGGGTGCAAGGCTTTTGTCATGAACATAGCTTGGTGAGCCCCAACTTTGTGGTGTTAACATCAGCAAGAGCTTCGGATGGGGATGGCAGGACGAGGCAGCTGGAATGCTGCAAGAAGAAGGCATTTCCCACCTTGCTAAAGGAGGCAGGGGTGCTTCGATCAACACATTTCTGTAATCAAGAGCCCAACTTTTTAAAGGCAGGACCCAATGTTAGCCACCAAAACCCACCTACAGCTTTTGAACTACAGTTGGTCTGATCTCCAAGAAGTTGAACACCGTTGGGTATGTTTAGTGGACTTCGGAAGGAACTCATGAAGCTGAGGAGGTTTGTTTAGGTGGACTCATCTTCATCAGTTAATGAGAGACTGGACCCCAAGTTAAATGATTTGGTTGTATCAGGTGTGAACAAAGCACCTCTACCAGAGCCCTGTTTCTGGTGGTGGCACTTAAGGGATGTATAAGAAAATACTTAAGAATAGGACAAATGGGTAATGCTATCTCCTTGAATCCTCTCACAGCCTCCAAAAATACTACTTATAGGTGGTTCTGTGTGTTTAGGCTCCTTCTGTTGGCCTGATCTTGGCAGTAGCTGGGGTCCTCTGCTCCCCTCCCCATGATTTCAGCAATCTTGCCCCGTGCCCCTGCTATCAGGAGCAGAGATCTCTGCCTGCAGTCTCTCCCTGCTCTGTGAGATCATCGACACATTTGCACTTATGTTACCGGATTACTTAAACACGGTCCTACGTTAATCAGCAAAGTGTCAGCTCTCACACTGGGGAATGACAATTGTAACGGTAATTTTGAAGGTATTTTTCATCTGCAAGAAGCCAAGATCTTTTTAAAGCAGCAACATCAAGGGAATATTTATTCTAAAAATTTCAGCTGGAGGAGCCAGCCGTTTGTACACTTTATGTTTCCTTTTAACTTCAGATCCATTTTTTGCTCTTTCAGGCAGAGTTTTCTGTGTAAGCAGTTGCTGTGTAACTCCTTTTCCTCTTCCCCATAAATGCTGGGTACCTTATAGACCAATAAGCCACAATTGGGAATGCATTCAGAGACCATTAGTACAGGAAGCCAGGTCAAATCCAAAAAAACCATGAACCAGTAAGTTTGAAAACACCGTATGAATGGCCTTTTCATAGCGTCGCTTTCAGGTGGAGTTTGTTTTTGGATTAAAGGAGTTTATTCAGGTATTCACAAATATCCAAGCTCTCTGAACTGGCTGGAATGTGGAAACCTCCAAGTCATAATCAATTGCCGTAAAAGGGATTGGCATGTTCTAACCAGGGAATAGAGGGATGAAAGAGTCATAATTAGGTGACACGCCTTCAAAACGGGATGAAAGACTGAAAACATCCTCAAAGGCACAAGCAAATATGAAAATCTCAAATCACCTCTTTCTTTATTTGCAATCAAGACGTTCCAAAAATGCCCGTTTCAGATGTTTTGTGTGTACTGAAATCCCACATCATTTTTTCCCCCTTTGCCTGCTAGGCTGGGGAATTAAAAAAAAAAAACAACAAAACAACTGAAATGTGACAGAGCCTTGTTCTTTTGCATCTTGGGGGCTGTGATAACAGGGACTGCTTTGTCCTGAATAATAGAAAATACTGAGGAGAGAAGTTTTCTTCCAGCCACTCAAAATGCTGCCTTGGCAAGGCGGTGCTCAGAGATACATCCTATTTTTTCTTTTGGATACATGAGAGAGGGAAGCTGGTGAGGTGAGTTCAGTGGAAGAGGGATCAGAAATGGAAGGAGAAGGAAACAAGAGGAGTTATCACTGCAGCAATCAAATGTGGATGGAAAATGTCCTTGCAATAGGAGAAAGGGAGCGCAGCAATTTTTTTCTTGGTAGGAGATGCAGAGCGATTACCTCCTTTATCCCCACTTCTTCTCACTTGAGTCACCAGGAAAGGCAAAAGGCACCTTTTTGTGACCCGCAGGTGATGACCTGAGCTGTTCCAACCAGGAGCTCAATATTTCCAGCACAAGCCACGTTTGGCTGCTTTCAGGATTAACCCAGGTTGTGCGTGCCGAGCACTCTGGAGATGCAATTTGCAACAGAGATGCTAACCGTTGTCGCCATGAAGCAGCTGAGAATGGGGCCTTAGCACATGTTTTCAGGGCTGTGAACTAAGAACAGAGAAGTCTGATCTTTCGGCACTATTTGGGATCAGTTTATTCCAGACTTCAGCTGCTGCGTGCTGTTGTTAATTGGAGGCTATTGTTTCCCAGCTCAGTGTTAAAAGAAATGGAAGGTTATTGGGAACTGGCAAGTTTTCTGGAAATAAGTGAAACCTTCTTCCTTTCTCATACTAAGCACACACTGTATGGCACAGCCATACGCACACATTACAAACAGCAAATATATGAGAGGAAAATCCACATTTTATACATCCTGAAGCACTTGAACCTCTCGGTTCTCTGTATTTAGAGAAACATTCAGGATGGCTTCAGACAACCTTCAAAATAAAATCCATTCCCATTCTTATTACTTAGTGGTAAATAATTGGCACTTACTAACAGGTACCTTAGCTACCTTTTTTTCCCTCTTGCGGTCCTAACCATCCCACATCACATACAGATTCTGCTGAACCTCATTCTTTCAAAATACTTGCACAAACAGTGTTCTTTCCCCCTCCTGCAGGTGCAGCAGCACATGGAAGAGCTGGAGGATTCAAGTGTAGCCTTGAAATTGGCTTTAAATATGGACTGACACTGGCAGGCGAGCAATATTTGAAAGGATGTTCTTGCTGAAATTAATACAGCAGACTAGAACTTGCACTTTTTTGCGTAACATTTTTGTTCCATAAGATGCTGACCCAAAGTCCAATTTAAACGAGTGATAGTCATTCTCATATCAACAATTTTTGAGTGCAGCTTGCCAACAGTTTTTGATGGAACCATTTTCCACCCACTCCAGAATGTTGTCTAAATTATGTATGAAATGTAGTAATTTGGGAGAAATTTACAACTTCCAAAAAGGTGAGATGAGGAATTTTGGCTTCCTAATTACTTTTTAATAATGGCAAGTCATTTTAATTTAATGCCGTAGAAACATGTAATTTTGATTTTCTTCCTTTGACTCATTTGGGTCAACTAGTCCATAATGTTTAACAGCATATTATTTTTACATTATGTTACAAGCTGCTAGGGCCAACGCTGGCACGTGGGGTGGAAACTTGTCCCTTCTACTCCTCTCCATCCTTTGCAGCGGTTTCCATCAGCTCGATGCTGTTGAAGCCAACACTGCTGCCTCCCTTGCGACAGCTTCTTAAAAGATTTCTCTTGGAGATGCTCTGCTGCACATTTCCAAGGCTCTGCTGCAGGCTGTCATGTCCAGCTTGGACACAAGTGCTGTGATCACAGCTGGCTCCTGAGCTGGCTGTTAAAAATCGCCTGAGAAGATGCTATCCCTCCGGCCCCGTGGCTGGAGCCACCCTGACCGTGCACTTTTTGGCTGTTGCTCGTCCCCTTCCCCCTGCACCAGCATGTGGCTGGAAGCCCCCATCATGGTGTAGGGTCCTGCTTCCTGCTCCTGCAGCATGAGAATATTTGCTATTCAGCTGGCAGCCTGCTGCTGCTTTACAGGTGGGTTTTCCGCGCTTGCTGTGGGAACTGTGTGTTGTCCAGTGCGCATGCCCCCAGAATATTTAGGCATCCAGAGGCGAACTGGAAGAGGATGAATTCTCAAATCTCTCTGCTGGTGATGAAAACTTTCCATACTCTGCCCTGATCTTTTTGCATTCTTTTCCTTTTTGTCTTTCGCTTTTTTTGGGGGGGTGGGAGGGTGGGGAGGAGCATCGAGTTTTCTGTCCAACCTTTCAGTGAGTTGCCAGCTTTCACAGCCCCGTATATTAACCGCTGATATCATAGCTGTGTTGCAAAGTCTGGGCTTTACTCAGAGGCTGCCCATTGCTGATTTTTGTGTGCTGCTAAGTTTAGGAAATGCCATGATCAGCCCTTCTAGCCTCTCTGTTACTTCCTTCGCGGGTCAGCCGGCCAATGCTGCTCTGCCCAGGGAGGTGTGCATGCTGGCATTTCCTGCTGCACAGGAAGCTCTTCTTATTTCTGAGGCTCTTTCGCTCTCTCAGGAGCTCCAGTTTTTGGAGTTGCCACTGTATTTTGGGGAATTTTGATTCTCTAACAGCTAGGTAAATTGTCAGGTTATACAAAGAACTTATTCAAGATAAAAACACTGTGCTTAAATAGCAGCTTAGGTTGGATTGGGGAATACATGATGAAAAACAAAGTGCATTTTGTCTCAAAAGGAAATAAAAATAAATACATGCAAAGGCTGACTGTGCATTGAGGTCACTTTAATGCTCTTGGCTTTTGGACACTGATAGCGGCTGTATGAGTCCTTAAATGCAAAGGTTGAGTCTATGCTCATTTTAAGAGGAATTGGCAAAAATGATCTTGCTTCAAGAAAGAGAAAACCAGAAAACCAAACAAAACACGAAAGGCTGATCAGTCATATTCCAGAGGCTCACGGTGCCCAGAGAACTGCAGGAGGTTTTGCAAGAGTTAAAAAAGAAACTCATGGCTCAGAGCTCTGGAGATTCTGGAACTGAGATTTGAAGAGTGAAGCAAAGGAGGGCTGCAAAATATGATGGAAAATGATCTGATGTGAGGTTGCCAACAGGTTTAAAATAACAGGTCAGTGTTCAGTGGGCTTTTGTGATAATCTCAGAATAATAATAATAAAAAAGCTAAAAAAAAAAAAAAAAGAATAAGACTCTAAACCACTTAAACTGAGAGGAGAAAAAGGATAAGTTATAATTAAAGGCCAATCAGACCTCTGGAGCTGAATAAAAAGAAAGTGGGTAGATGAAGAGATAAGGCCAGAAGCAATTAAACTCCTCCTTGATGACAGACTTGCATTAACTGCTGAGGAAGAGTGAAAGATGGGGTTTACTGACTGAAAGCAATTTTATTCAGGGGACATGTTCCTCACCTCTTCTGCCTTGCTACAACTTGAGTTGCATGCTGCAGTGGAGCTCCCCACCTGTCATCTCATCTCAACAAATCGTGACCAACTCTGAAACTGGGGAGTGCTTGCTCGTGGAGCAGCCAGCCCCTTGTGATCAGCACTGCAGCCGTGCAAGTAAATGAATGAGTGAATGAATAGCTGCATGGCTTATGCATGCATTTTCTTCTGGTACCACTGCATGGGGTGAAAAGGCAGCTTGCAGACATCTCAGACATCTTGCAGAAGGTTGGTTAAACAAGTGTTGGATCTCTGAGGGTGGAAAGAAGAGGGAGCTGGGCTAAGATAACATTACCTCAGTACTCAGCCTCAGCAAATAGTGCACATGCTCCTTGCGTGAGCAGAGCTGTGTCCTTCTCTGCTCCAGACACAAAATTGTGTGCACAGTCACAGCAAATAGGCATGCAAGCAGACCAGGAGACATCTGTAATGTGGAAATAGCTGTGTAGTTACCTACAGAGCCATTGTGCATTCAATCCACTGCATTAGCTGGGCAGACTGAATAATTATATGCACTGATATGGGGAACCAGCTATGCAAGCAGAGTTTTTCTTTTAATGCAGACCAATGGCTTCCTGTTTTGGAAATCTTGCCTCTTCAGTGCACAAATGCATAGTTTTGTGTGTGCATAATTTGTGGCTGTAATTTTAGAGGCTCATTAAATAACTTGGCTGTGGAAATCAAATTGCCTTTCATCAAAATCCAGCAAGAGCTGAACTAGTTCTGTCCATCACAGCAGCCCTTCTGGTCTTCGTTACGCGGCTGAAAAATACAAATGCAAATGGGGCTGTGGGTCTGTAGCACAGGAAGGAGAGGCAGGGACTTGAGAAGAAAGAGCGATGCTGGCAGCCAAATTTCAATACTGAGCTGGTCATCTCAGGAGAAATCAGGTCTGCCCTGCTTTTCTGCCCAGGTAAGAAAGCTAAGGAAAGCCCCAGGTGGTGCGTCTGCACGGTGCTGCACAAGCCCATCTAACATGTTCAGGAGCCCCCGTGCTGCCCCGTGCTGCTCAGCGGACCTTCTGCCATCGGTACTCAGCAGATCCAAGTTCAGGACCTAAAGCCCTGCATACACCATCACACCAACATCTCCATCCTAAAACCCTGCATGCACAATCACACCAATACCTCCATTTCTGTCCACTATGAGTAGCTACAGAGGACCTTACTAGCAGGAGGTACCAGGCTTGGTGCTGTTTCTGGAATTGCTCCATCCATATTGGAGAAAACCATAAAATAAGTAATTTGCATGTTGATGAAGTCCAGATGTATTATCCGTGTAATATTGTAGGGATGAGAATGAGAAATGAGTGCAGGTGAACACTTAGGTGGGGAGGGGCAGGTACTCTTTGATATCCAACAGCATCATCTGATTGGAGATTTTTTTTTGGTTTTAATCATTCAATATAATAGTTTTGTCTTTAAAATGATTAGCATGCTGCTCCTTTTTAGTGGTATTCATGCTGATATGAAAGGAAATATGAAAGAAGAGGGGAAATATGAAAGAAGAGGGGAAACCCACCTTCTGCTGCAGCAGTTTTGCATGGTTCGTACCCCATGTTCTTGCAGCTGGCCAAAATCTTGGACATTTTTTAGGGCTTCATCTTTATTCTGCCTCACTAACAGCAACGCACAACTTCCTTCCCTCCAGTGACCCCCCCTTTTGTAATGTTTACTTGGAGGAGAGAGTGGGTTCAAAGGTGCATTGGGAAAGAAGGAAAAACAAGAAGCAATTTCAAAGTTCCCCATGTCTAAAAGAAAAGTTTAAAAAAGGGAGACAAAAAAAGAGATAAGACAGATGCTGTTTCCTGTGGAATGGGAGACGGCTCTTTGGCAGCTGATGAAGAAGAGGTGGGATTCCCCCTTCCTCTGATCCCTTCCATTTGGGGTTTCAGGTGTCTTCTTCAGAAACCCAAAGGTCACGCAGGGGACAATCCGCTCACCAGAAGGGCCATCGGGCTGCCAACGTGTCAGCAATTCAAAGACCGCTGACAGAGATAAGAATGCAGGAGAGGTGTAACTTAAGTGTCATCTTATAGCTACTGGGAGCTCAGATACACTTCAAAGGCGAGCGGCGGCAAAGCGGCCGCTCCACGAGAGGGGAGCCAAACAGGCAGGCTTGAAAGCATGATTAGGACTTATCGTATTCCACCACGAATGTGTGAAAATGGGCAGGCGGGACTCTCACGCTGCAAGGTAAATGGCAATGGCTTAAAAAGCTGCTTCTCCTCCAGTGCTGACTGCCCCACTATTAAATCTCCTTTAAAAACCTCCCGAGGACGAGATGCCCGGTTTGCCAAGGCACAGGCAGGCTGCTCTCTTCTGCACCAGCCCCACGCCAAAAGATGAAATGCATCAAGGGAGGCAGCCAAGAGATATTCAGGATGGGAAGGAGCTCACCAGGGTGCCTTCTTCCATTAATGTCAGTGGTCTGAACATAGTGGCTATTTCATGTTTCCCTGATGAGACAGCGGAGCTGATGGCATTATAGAGGTGCAGGACAAGAGAGCTTGTTCACATTGGTGACAAGTCACTAGCCTTTGAGTCAGAGGAATGGTATCTCCTGTCATCGCATGCCCAAAGTCTTAATTTCTTCCTGTCTTTTTTTTTTCTTAATATTCTTGCCTGTGCCAACTACACCTCTCAGCATCTACACGCTAGCCCTTGGATTTTTCAAAATAGCAAAGGAAGCAGAAATGACTCCAAGCTTTTATCTATGTTTTCAAAAGAATGCAAATCAGGAAACTCAACCTTAAAAGCTTGGGCTGGAAAGAGCATCCTCCCCACTGCAAAACATTTCACCTTTAATATATTCGAACCAGCCTATGAGACCATTTCTCTTGCCAAGACAACTTTTCCTCATCAACTGTTGGGTTCCAGGAACCTCTTGGCTTTCTCTGAACTTTTAAGCACTGAAGCAGAATACTAATGTCCAGATCACATAGACGAGAAATTAAATCACTTTTCAATAGCTTGGCAGATGTTAAATGGTAATAAGGGGTAGGGGGGAAGCCCTAGAAAGAAACACTGCTGCACCATGGGTTTCTGAAATCAACCTGTAAAGGGAAAATCCTCATCACTACATGTAGTCATGCACAGGTTGGGTTTACACTGCCCCTGTCCCCAGCAGTTTTAACTTGCATTTATGCTCTCAGCCGGGAACTGTGCCGATTACCAAGGCCCTGAGATCTTTACCTGTGGGATCTAGATGGGTTTGATAATCATTGGGATTATACCTGATTGCTGGTGATGGGAGTCATGTCGGACCTGGACTTCTCATTACTGTGTGCTCGGGCAGGCTAAGAAAATGGAGAGGAAACGCTCTTCCCATCCTGCTAGTAATGATTTATCCACGCTGGCACTTCCATGTCATCTGACATCCACCCTTGAATTCATCTGCTGGAGTGCGGAGGCAAGGCATGGGAGGAAGGGGTTAGAGAAGCTGATGCCTAAAACATAATTTCTACCTCCATACTGAGATACTGATGCCTATACACAGATTAAGAAATACAGCTTTGAGCAGCCAATCCTAAAAAAATTTTGGGAAAAATTCTCCTTGCCTCAGTTTCCCTGTTGGCAAAAATAGGGCAATAAATAGTAATCGGTGACGGGGAGGTGCTATGCAAATGTCTTTGCTGAACGCCCCGGGGTGTACAGCGGTGGCTGGGCGAGCGGCCGAAGCTCCGTGCAGCGGAGGAGGGAGCCTTTGAAAAGGGGCAGGGCAGGAAGCTGTGGGAAGCCTGAGTTTAATCTGCTCCGTGTGTGAGTCAGAGTCCCAAAGCTTCACATCTTCCGAGGCTTTTGCACTGTTGCCACGTTGGCTATGGCCAGCGAGCTTTCTCATTTGCCCGGCTTGATTTGTATCAGGGCTGGTCTTCATCTTTTTCACACGTACTAACGGGCCGGTACTGTTTCATCCTTTCCCAAGGCAGAGAGGTACAACTGCACCCCGTGAGTGCTGCCTGAATCTCTGTTTCCATCCAGACAGCTCTTGTCAGGGGAGAGGCAAAGAGGGAGTTTGTTTAAAGTGGAGCAGCACATAAACAAAGCCCGCGTGAGTAAGCTGAAAATAAAAATGCCAGCAGCTCGCTCGCTCTCACTCACAAGAAGCCTTTGCATCCGTCTCATTTTTTGTTTTAATCTAATTTTGCAACTGTAAAAATGTGGTGGAACTGAGAATCTGGCACAACAACAGGCTCAATCCCTCCGATACGGAGCTGAGAATGTCTGCAACGATTACAAGTCTATAAATCTCAGCATGTCTCTCCTAATTACTCCAACAGGAAAGCATTTAATTATGTAATCAGGATACCCTATTTGACACAGGCACACATGTACCCCGAGTGCTAACCTTAACCTGGTTATCTCGCTTTGTTTCTGGACTAGTTAAATATAGATGCAGACAGACGGATCCGTCTGTGCAAACAGAGAACATTATGTGTGGGAAAGTAACCTGGTGTTGAACCTGTGCGATCGCCGTCCCCCGCTGCAATGAGCTGCGTGGTCGGAGCTGTATCTTGCAGCCTGCTTCTTCCTGATCAGATGCAATTTGTTAATTTGCTGCCATTTCCTTGACTGATTTGCTTTTTCATTCAGGCCTGGGTGTGATTTATTTCTGAGGGGTACAGCTGAGTTCATGCCACTCTTTTCTTCTTCAGGTTCTGATTTATCCTGCTTAAATATGGTCATTTTTAGGGGATATTAGGTGCAAATTAATCCTGCAACAGCCCAAGAAGAAGCAGACAAATGTTTTTAGCCTTGGTAATAGCCCTGGTCGCATTTAAACAAGGACACACTGGGCATCTCTGTTTGACCCCCCCTGCATTTTAAGAGCTTTCCAGGCAGGAAGAGGCATCGTGTCCTCACCGAGTGCTAAGTCCTTGGTGCCACCTGGGTTCCCCCAGATACACTCTTGGGCTGCCCTGCTGGGTCCCGGAGGTCCCCCCCGGGGGCCTGTCTCTTTCTGGGTCTTTTATGGCTCCGATTTCAGCATCTGTTCAAAGTTTCTCATTTTGCTCAGTGTGGCCCTGCATGTGCATGGGAAAATCCTCACCCCCATAAGGAGCCCAGTGCCTTGCTCCTACAAAACGCTGAATTTGCTTGCACTGGTGCAGGTAGGATTGGTGCCAGCTCTGCAAAGGGAGCTGCGCCTGGTGGAGATGTGCTAGTCAGCTGCAGGAAAAGGAGTCAGCAAAGGTCAGGAGCTTGTTAATCACGTTCCCTGCCTGTGTCATGGGCAGCTGTGGGACTATTTAAATCCCCTTTCTGCAAAGAACGTCGTGGGGACAAAGAATGACAGCTGAACCACGTGTGTTTGGGAGAGCGTGTCTCCAGAAAGTGATGGAGGAGCAAGGATGCGATCGGCCAGGCTGCTGCATGGGGCGGCAGCCCCGCTCTCGTGCTGGCGGCTCCCTCCCCGCAGCTCTGCTGCTGTAACTGTTCATCTGTCTGCACTGCGGGATGGAGCCGGGAGAAAACAGCTTTTCCTTATAATAATATAATACCCTTATGTGTGCTTTCTTCTGTAGAGGCTTTATGCCAGTCCTTTTTTTTGTTTTGACTTTTCCTGCAGTCTGTATTTAAATTATTTAACAACAGGAAAGCTTTCCTAAAGTACTAATACTCACCTGACTGGTAGGCTTTTGGAGTTTTTTGAAGAATTTCTCATTCCTCATATGCCTCATTTATAGGGACATCCCAACAGATATGATATTAAAGGTACACAACCCAAATTATTAAGCTGGCATTTATATGAAATAATTTATTTAAATGTGATTAGTGACATAAATAATAATAGGGGAGTGATGAGAGAGAATTGCAAGAGGAAGTTATTCCTGTTCAGCGCCTCGTGCATCCTCTGTTCTGCTCCTTCCCTCCTTGCCTTCCCCACAGCCCCAGGCACATCTGGTTCCCTATCAAGAGCCCATGCCAGCAGAGGATACAACTATCAGTTGTATTTGGTCATACGGGTAACTTCTTGAAATTGTTGCTGCATTTTTAAATTAACAAAGCAAACAGTGAAAATCAGAGGTTTTGGCAGAGGAAAAAGCAACTGCATCTCCCCCTGCTCTTAGCTGCATGTCATAACAAAGCACTGGGCCAGATAATTAAGATAGTTTCTAAAAATGTCCCCATGGTAGTTGCCAGGGTATCTGTTTCCTTGAGCATGCACATAGCATATCTGCAAGAATTAGTGTTTTAGCGATTTGGTGCTTTATTTCAAAATAAATTGCTTCATTTTTTAAACCAATGCATCAGGAACAAATACTCCCTTTGCTCCCAAGAAAAATGAGAAATACTTCCTTTTCCTTAGGAAATGAGAAACCACTGTAGATGCAAATAGAAAGCTGCAAAAGCAGGTATCTTTTCACTTTTGAGTTTGTTCAGTAAGACGTCTGAGTGGGTTTATCTGATAGCAAACAGTTGCAAGAGGGGTTGTCACCAACCCCTCTTGGGATGTTACCAACATCAGCTGATCCGTAATAACCACGGGGCAGCGCAGACACCACTGTGCATGCTGCCATGCAGGTGGCTTAACACAGCTCAGGACAGAAAGACTAGGAAAAAAGCTTGTAAAACAATATTCTGAGCTATTTCACTTTTTGAATTTCTACAAGTATTTATTGTTATTTTTTCCTCTGTGTTTCTACAGATGCATTGACATTTCACTGGAATCAGTGGAATGACTCCCTTAAATTCCATAGGCTTTTCAGCCACTCCTAACCCCATAGCAAATGCTGCAATGTATCACATACAGCATGTCTTTTAAAAGTTATTTCAAATTCCTGTTGACAATGACAGAAAACTGGAGTTTTGTCTTTTTTTTTTTTTTTTTTTTTTTTTTTTTTTAGAAATGCACAGGATAAAACAGAGCTATATCATCCTTAGTATTTCAATGAAATCTTACTAACTAGCATCCTTTACGCTGAGCTTAATATATCACACCACGGCTGTCTTTCTAGCAGCCAGCTAATACCATCTCTTAGGAATTTATTATGAGTGTACTATGTCTTGTAGTACTTTTTTATGTCAGGTTGTTAATTGGAGCAACTAGGATGTGTTGAACACACGTTTGTAAATGAAAGATTAATTTCACACTGACATTTGCAACTCAAAGGGAGGGAAAACAAGTATCATTATCCAATGTCGTTAGCAGAGCTGGCATTAGCACATACAAAGGGCTGCAGGAGATAAGATAACAAACATAATGAATACTTTTCCAGTCGGGAGGTGACCAAAGCTCTTACAGTCACTTTTAGGAGAAGACATAGCCCCCATGTTGCATTTTTTTAATGCCCAGCATACATTTCCTTCTGATCCATCTTTCCTTCTGCCTGCTCAGTTTAATTGCTCCATCGTGGATTTTAGACTACGTGTCTCACTGTATTATTTTAATGATCCTTTGACTGAGTCAGACTGGAAGAATCCCATAAACTTCAGTGATGCTGTGGGTGATGTAGATGGGCACAGATCAGCCTGCAGCCTTGCTCGTGGTTCTTCCCGGGGCTCCCAGGGGAAGACAAACAGCTTCGAGATTTGACCTACAAAAACTTGGCTGCGGCTTGAGCAGAGTCCTACCAGAGCAGGCATTGAGGCAGCACCACAGAGAGATGGTGGACGGTTTCTAACAGCTTTTCTAGTTTGACCATGGCCATCCCTGCTTGAAAAGCTTTAAAGCGGGGCTCTGCCAGGCACCGGTGCCAGGCGCGTACCAGAAGCTGCAGCAGAAACACCAGGAGACAGGAGGGGAAGGACAGCCAGTTCAAACATGTTTTCAATCAGCTTGACTATTCAGACAGGGAGATGCATGTTACATAAATGGCTTGAGCCAACCCAGAAACGAAAACACTTTCCACAAGGGAGTGAAGGAAAGAAAACAGTTTCACCTGCTGCTCTCTTTAGGTGCGAGCCGCCAACAGAGCAGCGTGCGGCACACTGCAAGGGCAGGTGAAGGCAGAACTGGAGCGGGTGCTGTGCAGCAGGTTCGTTCAGGATGCTCCCAGCCAGCCGCGGTCTTACAGCAGCTCTCCCGGTGCTAATGCAATAGCTGCTCATCTCCAGACGTACGCTCCTGAGAGCCAGCGTCGTGTCAGCAGCACCAGCTGCGGTGCCTGGCATAGCTTCGTTTCACAGGCTTGTCTACTGGTTGTAACCAGCAATTCTGCAGCTTTTGTTTCAAACTGGTTCTTTTTCCCCAAATAATTAGGGGTGATGGAGATGTGGGGAGCCTCCAGGATTCAGGCTGAAGTGCCGGGTCTCGTACAGCCCAGGTGACGGGCATGTGGGGCTGAGAGCAGGATGCGTGCACGTGCTGGTGGCTTTGGCCAGGCGATGTGGGGAGGGTGGGTGGCAGCCCCTGCGAGAGGGGCTTTCGAGTGCTCTTGGCATGGATGTCATGAGGAAAAGGAGGGGACGTTGCCACCTTGCCCTGTCCCTTGTGGCACTGAGGGACGTCCTTTGGGGATGGGATGTGGAAGGTCAGGCTGATGGTTGGACTTTGTGATTTGAAGGTCTTTTGTAACCTAAATGATTCTGCAATTCTATGATTCTACAGCCTGAGCGAGGCTCAGCATGGCAAGTTACTTCATGGAGCACCATCAGATGAGCTGAGATGTGGAGGGTGACACCGACTTTATGATTTCTGGAGGGGTCTATGGGCTGGGTCCGTGCAGACAAATCCCCGTGCACGTGGGATGCAGCTCTGGAAGCACGGCTGCCTGCGGGCTGCAGCACTGCCCGCATCAGGCAGTGGCTGAGCAGGGGTTTTGTGGCGCGCGGTTTTGGGCTGAGGCACCTCAGTCACTGCAGAGACAGCAAGCGGGCTATAAACGCGTCCTGGTGGGGATTTAGTGCTTACTAGTAGTTCGACATTCGGGAGGGAGGAGGGGTGCGGTGCTGATGCTGTACGCCCCGATGTAATTCTGACAGCTCCAGCAGGGTTATGTGCCTGGTTTATACGGACACAGTTGAAAACTGAATCATGCCTATTATTTATGCATTTGTATTAGTAGTAATTTTGCTTTTTTTTTCCTAAACTCATCATAAAGAACAGAAAGAGAAAGATATAAGTATCACATTTGCAAATGTTCCTTCCTAGTGAATTACTTGGCCTGACATTGGAAATGAATTATTTTCCATTGTACCAGTGACCCCTGTTGTGTGTTCTATTAACACCACATGTTAAACTTTTATATTTTTAGTAAACCATGACCTTGTACATTCTCTGTCATTTCCCACTGGCATAAGTACAACACATGTGGTATGAAAGCTAACGGTTTTCATTTGTATACAGTACTTTTATATCTTAGGCTTGTATGAAAGCGCACAGGTCATGGTAATCAGGGCATCCTAGGATTTTACCAGTTACAAACAGTCACAACAAAGTGTATGTGTTTTCAAAAAAACATATTTTTGGCATAATGCTTTCTTATGTGTTGTGCAAATCCAGATGAAAATGGGATCTTGAAAGGCTGTGTTAAATTTTTTGATCGTGCTAATCCAAACAACTGTCTCCAACACATGCACAGGCTGAAGGAAGTCTATAAAATGTCAGGTTTGTCCTAAATATCTGCAGAACAAATGTGGCTCAGGAACATGACCAAGTGTACAGAACTCTTAAGATAAAAGATGATGTCACATAGGTTCAATATTTTATTTCATCAAATAGTGACATTGTTCTAGACATCTAAAAATTATGGATGATTTATGAATAGAGCCCAGGGTATGGAAGAAAGAATAATTCCTTCCAGTTGCCCAAATATTTCTTTTTTTCTTTTCCTTTTTTTTTCCTTTTCTCTTTTTAAGCCTGGACTCTTTAGATGTGAGTGTTAGACACACTGGTGTGCACTCACAGCACATGGCTGCTCACACACAGAAATGTGGCTGCATGTGTAAACACCGACCTATGTGGTCATTTGTGCTTTTTCACTGATCCCCAGCCTGCTCTGTACACACTGTTCAGTACTGATCCACCTCCTTTTCTGGGCTGATCTGAGCTTTCCGAGTCATTTTTATTTCCAACGAGAATTCATGTCAAAAAAGAAGATTAAAAATAGTTTGAGGTTATCCTCACTTGCTTTGCTGGACGTAGGGTCAAGACACGCAGCAGCATCCAGCACCGAGAGCATGGCAGGTCTCTGTAACCCAACAGAGCAACTGTGAATGAAAAAAAAAAAGACCAAAAATGGATGATTTACCCTCTTCCCCATTGGGCGTCAGTGGTTTCTCCACCTGTGTATTGAAAAGCTGTGCCCTTGTTGCCTGATGGGCATCCAGAGCTCAAACCTCTTCCAGACTGGCTCTTGCAACGTATCCAGCCTTGGGGCCGTGTCTCTCCAGGAGTCCACAAGTTATTTGCTTTCCCCTGTTTTCCACCCATCACCTGCATGTTGGTTGCACCTCTCAGCACTTAGGCTTCTCTAGGTCAGTGGTGGTGAAGGGTCTGGTTGTCCCCTGCATCCCATACCCCCGCGATACTGTCTCAGACTTCCTCGCTGGCAGCTTCGCATTACAACATGACATAATTGTGTTTGCGATGTAACACCATGTCTGCCAGGACAAACTTGCAATGTTTGGCTCGGGATCAGCCAGGCTTGGATTTTATGTCTGACAAATAATTATTGGCTCAACAATCCCACAAGGATTCTTTGTTGTCTCCTGCTTGCACTGTGGCCATTGGGAAGTGTGGGGAGAGTTGCTGACATTAAAGAACACTCCCTGATAGAAAAACCTTAAAACAAACTTGCATTTGCAGTTATCCCATATGGTAAGGCTTTTTTTTCTTTGAATTACCTTTTAGGATTTTGCTTGGAGTGGTGTTCAAAGCTTTTCCAGGTTCAGGTCAAAAAACAAAGAGAATTTACTCCAGGTTGAACATAGAGGACCAGGTAGGCAGGAACGAATGTGGCAAGAAAACGTGTTGTGTAGATGCAAGGTTTTGATTCATGGGAACTGACCCATCCTGTGCTGTGTTCTTAGGATTGCCCTGGTTTGGGGAGTCACAGTAGTTCGTGGCTTCACCTTGAGATCCTTTTCCTGCTTCAGATTTTTACTTCTGATTTGCCAAAAAAAAAATACCAGCATTGCTATTCTGAGTCCTCTGCATCTTGGAAATCCCATAATAGAAAAGGAGTTGATGTACTGATGGAGATAACCAGAAAAACAGATTATCTAATAGATCCAAATTATAAATATAATATAAAATAAGTACTAATAAATAAAGGGATTCTAGCTTGTCTTCTGTGCAATGACAAACAAACGAAACCGACTCCATTTATCTAATGGGGTGGGAAGTGTGACTTGTCAGGGATGGGCGGAAATCTCCCATCAGCAGAGACAGTGGAAAGGAGGGCAGAGAGAAAACAGCCAGGAAATGACAGAGGAATGGAGAGGAAGTGTAGGAGAGAAAGAGAGAGAGAGAGAGAAGAAAAAAAAAAAACACAACAAACTAAGGAGATTACAGGGAAAAAAACAAACAAACAGAACCAAGGAGGAAATAGGAAACAGAATTGTGGCTATGCAGTAAATGTAGGATGTAGGGTACTTGTCCCTGCAGGGTGTACATTTGTTCTTGTAGGAGGGGTGATAGAAAGTTTTGTTTTTTAATACATCAAATGCATATGGCAGGTTGCCTTTTCTTGCAAAATTTAAATTATAAAAAAAAGAAAAAAGCTGAATCATCTGTGACAAAAAAAGACATGGACCAAAATTATAGGAAAGAACTGTTTATGAAAGGAAGCTAGTCTGAGGAACTAAATAAGTCCTTCAGCCAGACCCAGGGACTGAGGTGCTGTCAGCTCCATGAGTGCCGGTAGCGGATTGACCAAGGCTTCTCACCCAGCCTGAAATGACTGCTCCGCACCGGAGGGTCTCCAGGAAAAAGCAGAAGGATGTGCATCTCTCTTCACTGGGTCACCAGGGCAGTAGAGATGCTCACTTATGCTGTGACCCGATGGTTGCTCCTGAAGCAAATCCACCCCTGCCCAACACAAAGCCAAAAGAGCGTCCACCAACCATCTCAACTGATGACCGATGACAACGAAGAGCTGGAGCTCATTAGGGAGCAGCTTCACCAAGGGCCTGCAAATCAAGGGACCCCCCTGAGGACCTTCTGGACTCGGTGACATCCCTTGGGAAGGTGGAGCCAGCCCCAGCGCCTCGCAGCGGTTGCCAGTGGGTGCTCCCCGAGGGCAGCTCGCTGGTTCCCGGCAAGCGTGCCTAAAATGACACAAACCACACCAGGACTTGACGAATAACAGAACATCAAGTCAGACAGACACTGGCTGGCTTTTCCACTGTAGCTCTCCCTTGCTATTATTTATATACCGTTTCACTTGCTTACATGTAACTTAAAACCAGCCCAATGTCAGCAGCCCGATCCTACGGTGGGCCAATTAGCCTGGAGTAGCCCTCGCTTGCTTTCTGCCTTTCTTTTTCTCTCTCTCTCTCCCTTTGCTTTTGCATGCAGGAATAAGGCTGGCTACTGTTAGGCAATCCAGGTCTTGGCTGAGAAAAGACTGTGTGCCAGTTCAGTGGCTGAATATGGGCCCTGTTTATTTTTTCAGAGTGGCAATTTTCAAGGGGTTGAAATAGTTGTTAAAATTAGCGTAAAGAATTTAAGCCACAGAAAGGTCCTTTCACCTTATTCTTCAAAAAGCCAGTTGTTTTCCAGAGCACTGGTCCCTTCCAACCCACCTGAAAGCCTCAATTTCCATCTGAGAACAAAATTGCAACCCGCAGACCCTGCAGTGGTGCTTAGGCAGGTTTTGATGGGACCAAGCTCATTTCTGCATGCCCCAATGGCACCTGCTGGTGAGGAGAGCATCAAAATCCATCCCATGGAAAGACTGAGCAAACCCAGCGGGGCCGAGAAGCAACCAGACGAAACAACATGCTCTCGTGCTGCTCGCAGAGGATGCCAAGCGGATAACGAGTCTCTACCTCGCCACGAACAGAAGTAAACATCCCGTTCAGGACTGACAGCTTTTGACATCCCGGGCTCTGCGCAGTGTCAGGACGGAGGGAGGTGAAGCTTTCTGACAGCTCCACGTGACGGCTGGCCAGATCCCCTTCCCACGGGTGGAAAGAAATAGGGATCCCCTAACAATGTGCCAGCATTAAAATGAGATCCTTAATATCTGTTCAGAGCCCTAGAGCCTTTCTCTCCTACTGGGAAAGCATTGCTCTGTACCAGTCCCTTGGTGAGATAGCGCTGCGGCAGAGGGTTTCGTTCTGAGTCAGGCTGTTTGCTTTGTTTTGGAAACTGAACAGCCGATAAGCAGTCTGGAAATGCAAAGGTTTGGTTCAGTTACTCTAAAGTTGCTTATTTAAATTCTAGCCAAGGTCTCTTGAGTCAGCAAAACTCAGCGGGAGCTCTCATAAAAATAGGGTCTCTTTTGAAAATTCACATGCTTCCTGTTTGTGCAAACGCTGTGAGAACTGGCTTTCCCATGGCGTGGCTGCACTGGAACCAGGAAATAGACGGGAATTTGGAAACAAGAAATAATTGCTAAAAAAGAAAAAAGAAAGATAATCATATTTCTTTTTCCCTTTCAAGCTGAAAGAAAATTTTGTTTAGCTTCTCATCCCGTCAGAATCAACTGCCCTTACCCAGCATCTGGTGATGCATTGCTCCAACCCAACCTGTTGCAAGCCAGTTCTGGAAATTGTGCTAATGTGTTAGAGCAACAACATGTTAATGAAGTTTATGACTTTCTCTATACGCTTGGAGCAAATCCTGCTGCGAGAGGGGTGCAACCCACTGCTGCCTGCAAATACTGTATCTGGGGATGACAGCTCTGCAGCAAGCATTGAGACCATGTTTGCAGTGTGAGCTTCATCCACACTTGCTCATGCACAAGACCAGCACACGTAGCTCATCCTGCACATATCCAGTTTCTCATGGACCTTGCAGCCCATCCTGGCACTTGGTCCCCATGTCCCCATGTCGCCATGTGAGCAGGGGCAGTTTTGTACATGCGCTTCTAGCAGAGGCTGGAGAAGTTGACTTGTGTTGGCACTTATTTAACAAGTTTTGAGGCAAACAGGAGAACTGCCTGGCATTTTTCTTTGCATTCAGATCAAAATTTTCTGAGTTTTTTTTTAACAGCCTGGCAAAAACAGGGGAAAAATGAAAACACTCTGTAAGCCTGTTAGCGAGTGGGCTGGCTTTAATTTCAAAAGGTAGATTCTGATGTAAAACCCGAAGTAACTCCACTCAGCCCTGTCAAGTTCCTCCCAATCTTCTTGAGCATAACTGACACCATCTAGCTATTTTTCCATTGCCATGAATATCTAGACAATTAATTATCAAGTCTGAACAAACATATAAACCTCAGAGCACTTACATTGTTAGTATGGATGAATATTTATGAGTATTTTTTTTTATTTATTTTTTTTCCCACCGTGGCCATATTGCCATGTTCAAATTTATGCTTGCTGAGCTGTCCACTTGGGTCTGAGAATAAGTATTTTGATCAATTACGTTTATAAGATGAAAAATACTTTTTGGCAAAATGACCTTGGGTAAATTATTAGCTGCAGTTGCTGTTCAGAGCACAGATAAAGAAAATATGTCCAGTTTAAAGTCCCAAGGCCTCTGAACACATCAATCTTCTTCTTTTTTTTTTTTTTCTGAATGTTGATTCTTCCTAGAAGTTTTCTAGAAATTACATCATCAAGAGACCGTGCAAAGACTACATTTCTATTTCACATTCTGCAAGGGAATCCCCCAAAAGGCACATCACTGAACAGTAGGAATATACAAATTGTGACTTTCCTGACATTAATATGTGTAGAACTGCAATTTTACGAGTGCCATGGGGATGGTGAAGGTGTTGTGCAGCAGCTCAGTCACTTGGCAGAGGAAGAGACGGTGTGTGAGAGAGGGAGAGGGCTGCTGAGTTGTTGTGGCTCCACCAGGGCCATTGATTTTCAGTGATGGGGCTACCTGCAGCTCTCCCTTCCCCCTGACCCCCCTTCAGTACATCAGTCTCTTGCCTTCAGCTGTGAGGGTTCTCTTATCTCCCCAAAGGTCTTGCAGGGTCCAGAGCAGCAGAGTTCCTCCCTCTGGGAACCCAGAAAGGCTGAGGTGGTGATGGATGCCCACCACGTCAGAGCTATTTAAGTGTCTGGTGATGCACAATGGCACTTTGAAACAAATTGACTGATACTGATGGAAGTTGGCAGAGAGCCACTTCTGCTGCTTTCACTGCCTCCCTGGAAACCCTCTCCTCATTTTAGCGGCCAGATTTTGTCAATTTAGCCCTCAGTTCCATCTTCTTTCTGGGCTGAGAAGTAGAGGTTGGGTTTATTTGGTAGATCCCTTTCTGGGAGACCCCAGCCCAACCTGACCTGGGGGGACTGAGCTGCCCATGTATCTGCTCCTAATGGCTTATCTGTACATGGGGCACCTGCATGGGCATGGTAGATATGACACAGAAATAACAGGCAACTGCTGCTAATCTAGAGCAACAGCTGGTGGCCAGATGTGCAGTGCCTAAAATGCTCTGGTGACAACGAAACCGAAGGTCACAAGCCCGTATCTCTACGACTTTCCCCCACCCCTCATGCCAGCTCTGCCCTTCCTTGCCCTTCTCTCCCTGTGGCCTGGCTTGCCCTGGCCTCAGTGGTCCATCCACAGTGAGCTCGAGTTGGCTCACCCAGCTCTGACACCAGCAGCAACGTTTCTGCCTCTTCAATGGCAAATTCAGTCCCAGTGAGCTGCAACCACTGAATTTGTCTGTGCGTGAGGATTCATGGGTCCGCTCCCTTGCTTGTCTTCAAAATCCAACATGAGCGAAATATTTTGGAGCTCTGTAATCCCCCCTGGTAGTGACATTTGTCACACTGTTTCCAGCAAAATACCCCATTTTCAGTTTGATTTAAAGTCCACTAAAGCCCATGGAAAAGAGTCCCTTCCATCTAGGGACTCTCTGGAATTAGAAATCTCTAAAATGGGAATTTTCAAGCCCATTTGCTGCATAAGGATTCAATTCTGCTCCCACTGAAATCCCATGGGGAGCTGGATTAGATGGATGTAATGACAGAGCACTGAGTCCTTAAGCAGTCAGTTGTTTCACAGCAGTGCCTTAAGAAAGAGTCCAAAAAAGTAAAGCTCACAGTAGACAAATAAGCAGATGTGTTGCATGTAAAATTGTTTTTTCTCCCCTACCCATCAGTTATGAGAAAGCTATGGCGTTCTGAAGCCAAAATGGACCATGACAACAGCACGGAGGGAGGAAGGTTTGGAGAAGCTGACCTTCAGGTGAGGTCTGAACTTTTCGGTGGTTCGCTCCAGGGCAGCAGTTTTCCACCTGTCTGTCCAGTGGACCTGCAGCCCTTTGGTGAAGATAAACCCACCAAAATACGTATTTTTCTCACCTTGCTTGTATGGGAATCTTAGGCACAGACCAGGTGCCTTAATGCCTTCGGATGACAGGTTAAAAGACAAAGTCAGATGTGGGGCCACTTGTATGGAGTGCTGAATAAGAAGGAATGAGTTTGTGTGTCTGTGTTTGACAGCAGGAGACATTTTTCTCCTGTGAGGACAGTTAGATGCTGAGAGCTCCCCCTGCCACGTTGTTGCTATAAATGTGGCTGGATAGCTGCTCTACCAACCCCTCATTTCGGCTCCTGCTGACAACCCAGCTGGGCCATGGGTGTGCGGTGGGACATCTGGCCATGAGGCCAACTGCCCTCTCCCTCCCAGCCCAGCAGGTCCACCTGCAGCACCCTGCTGTGCCCCCTCCCTGGGGCACCTTGGTGGCTTTACTAAACGACAGCGACTTCCAATTTCATCTTAAGGAGGAGCATCTTCCCTCAGAGACACAGCAAGAGGCTGGAGTGCAAAGGCTGGGTAAAAAGAAAGCATAGAGTTCGTTATATGCTTATATGCTCCTGTACATTGACTGAGTACACTAATCTATGCACTCAAATGTAGAGGATACCAAAAAAGATTGTTGAAACTTTTCCTCTCTTTCAGCTTTCTAAATAATACTCTCCAACCCAGCCACTATCAAACAAAATGTTTAAGATTTAGCATGATCTACTTTTCCAATAGCAGAAAGAGAGAGAGACGGAGAGACTCTGTTATTTTCCCTTTTAATTGTCTACACCGGCTATCTGTCAAATGTCACTTTTGGCTCCCGTTGGAGCATATTTCATAACAAACTTGTGGGTGAGAGGCAGACATTTTAACCCTGCAATTCACTCCCAGAGCCCTGAAAGCAGTCAGAGGGAAGGAGCGTACAGTAGTTAGCCATGCTGGTTTGATAAAAGTCGCTAATAACACGCTGGATGTACGGGTGGGTTTTGTGTTCTCAAACCACACTACATACCAGCTTTCATGATACATGTTCCAAATAAAATCAGCCTTGATTTACTCCTAGAAGGACGTCTTTAGGAGAGGTGGAAAGCAGTGATCTCCAGGCTAGTGCCCTGCTGTAAGGCCATATGGTAAATCCCTCGTAAGGACAATAAGTTATTTTCTCCAGTCTCTATCCAGTCTCTACAAGTTGTTCAGCTAGCTGATTTCCCAGGTTTGGGGTTTAAAATAATCTTACCTCCCAAAACCCAAGTCTTTCCAGGTGATTGTTTTGATCCCATTCTTCATACCTTTTCCCCAATAGCTGTCCTACATTGCCGGAGGAGAAATGTTCCCTCTGTCCTCACCACCACCTCCTGCTCCAAACCATTGGGGGAGCCTCAGATGCTCTCTGGCATGGGGAAGGTTGCATTTGAGTGCCCACAACATCTCTGGGGGCATGGTAATCAGCTGTGTCCTATGGGCCTCAGCCAGGATGGAGGGGGAAAAGGGCTCTGCACCCCTCCATTAAGTCTGTGCTCATGTAGCCACACACAACACTGTCTTTCTGGGACTGTTCCAGCACGCACGCTACCCTTAGATGCTACATTTTGCCCTGGCTAGACCCTTGCTATTAGCATACACTTTTCGTCATAAAACATACTATATATTTTGCAAACATAATGGTAATATTATCATCCATTTTCTTAGAAGATAGTTGAACTGCTGAAGGTGTTGTTTGCTCACCTGCGCAGAGATAACAGACATGCACGGGGACCTTCCTTGTGAATCGGAAGTCCCTTGGGTGCTGGCGGCAGTCCTGGCAGGAATCAGTTGTGTGGCTGATGCATAGTGCAATGGGTTATTAATAATGGCATTGGCCAAAATGGTAGTAAGGCTTTTTATTTAGAAATGCAATCATTTGCTCTAAATGGGCTCCCAAACCAGCAGGTCATCTGCCATATCACCTAAACCTATGGAATAAATTATAAAACTGTCTGGACTACAGAGTGAGAGGAATTTTAACATGACGCTATCAATCAGCAGGAAGAACTGGATGTCTACAGTCCATTTTGATCTACTTCAGACTGAGATCCTGCATTGTCTGCTTCAGATTATCTTCTAATTCTTTCCCCCTCTTCTGTCTCCTTTCTGAAGGCATCATCCAGGATCCACTGAAAGCAAGAGAAGTTGTTCTCCTTAAATAGAGTCTTAATAGATACTGTCCCAGGTTTTATTGTAAGAGTACCAGAAAACCAAGAATTAGAAACCTGCATTTCAGCAACACAAGACCCAAGTAGCCATTTGGTGATTCAAAATATTGAATTCCAAGAATATTAAAAAAAAAAAAAAAGAAGAAGAAAGGAGAAGAAGAAGAACTAGTCCCTACGGTCCTTGCAATAACTTGAAGTCTGGAGATACTAGAAATGCTCTTAAGATTCCTTATATGTGCTGCCATCAGGTGTTTGGTTCTCTATGCCAGAAACAAGCTCCAAGATTTTTCCTTGTCAGTGAGGAAGGCTGAGGAGACCACACTACCATACAATGCAATGCAATAAGGAGAGAGGTCTCAGAGCTCTGACCATCATTTTACATTTCCAGCAATCCCACCACTGCTACACTTCCAGGAAAGGGTGATACAGAAACAAGACATTTCTATCTGCTAGTCCCTTAAAGCCTACTCCTATGGTGGAAAAAAACCATGAACATTACACAGAGATTAAATGCACCAGTGAGTGAACTGCTTTGCTGCAGCCCAAGGAAAGCCTACAGGAGGATACATCACAGCGATTAGCTCTGCCGTGCTCTGAAGGCAGGAGGAACTGAAAATGGGGCTGAATAACCATTATTTCCTAAGCGTTGACAGAAGTAACCATCCTTCCTTGTTTTCTCTTTTCCTAAATACTGTGGGAGCAATCCTTGGACTTATTACTCAAACGGTGAAATTCCCACCGGAGGGCTGTGTGGCTTTAAAGGTTCAACCCTCTGTTTTTACAAGGGAACAAATGGCAGCGCTTAAAAAAAAAAAAAAAAGCAGAAAAAAAGAGTCAAAAGGAAAAGAGAAGCCTTTTCAGCCTATACTTTCTTTAAAGAGTTATATGGGATTTGCTTTCCTTCTTATCTTTCCCTCCCCACTTTTCAAAGCTGGGGTTAAGTTCAGAGGGAGGAATTTGGGACTTGAGGGCGTGGGTGACTGCTGCCAACCTGGCTGGGGGACCCCTGCATTGTTGCGCTTGCCAGCTGGTTGGTGTTACTGGTGACCACCGTGGTGAGGAATGGGGCTGACAGAGCCATGATTCTGTCGCGTGATTGCTGTGAAATCTACAGAGCATGAGGAGTGCCGCAGAGCAAAAGAGGAGATGGCTGCAAGGTCAGCAGTCTCCAGCTCTCACCGGGAGCTCTCTGGGAGAAGGAACGCGTTATCAATAAAGTCGTATATCCAGAGGGGCCGCATTCAAAACCTCAGCACACATTCGGCTGGCCACAGTGGAACATTCATTCTGAAAAGGAACTTAAGGAGGCAAAGCTTCATTTCCTGAGATTTAAGAACTTTATTAAATCTTTTCCCCCCTTTACTACATTAAGTGTTGGCAGAGGCTTTTGAGCAGGAGAAGCAGCCATAGTGTGAAAGGGCTTTTAGACGTGAATCCAAATGATCATTAACCTTATAAAGGGAAACCCAAGGGGACGTAATTTTCAAGCCACTACAGGCCCACCTTCATCTAAGACGTACAAATAAAAGAACTTTCTCTTTACCTATTGCATAGTAACAAAGAGAGCTTCCTTCCTCAGAAACCCCACGGACCGCGCGAAGAAATGGCCAATGGCCCTAGGAAGTGGTTTGGAAGGACTTTGGGTCACTGAGCCTTCATCCAAACCTCTGGCTGCCAAACGTTATTGAAATGAATGTGTGGTCAATAGAAATGCCATTTGGATAAATAGCAACATTTAGCACCTTCAAGAGAACTTGAGCAGCAAAANAAAAAAAAAAAAGACACTTTTGAAGAGCTGTGTTTTAATGATGCCATGGTCTTCCTTTCATCCCAGCAAGGAAAAGTGTTTTTTGTTTTTTTTTTTTATTTCCAGTTTCCTAAATTCAACTGTGACTCTTTTCAGCTGCATGTTCGTACTGGATGTGTATGTATCAGTCATCAGGAATACCACCTATCCCAGCATGGTGGGATTATATCGCAAATGTGCTTAGAAAATGCACCTCTTATTATAGGTGATGTTAGAATGTGAACACATAATTAGGATTCATCTAGTCAAGCTCTGCAAAGCCCTTTTCTTCCAGGTTGTTAATGCAGAATTGTTTTGTCTGACCATTATTTAGGCAATGCTCCCTAAAGCACAGGGCTGCTGACACTGGGTGCAAGCTGCAAAACACTGGGAACTTGTAGTTTGTGTTATGTCCTGCTCCAGGCACTGGAGCATAAAGCTTTCCATTCCATTATCTGTTTTAAGGATGTTTTCCTGCTAGATTAATATTAATAACTAACTAACTAAATAAAAACATACCCTGATCATTCAAAGGCAGTTGGAAAGGCTTAAGTTTACTTTTTCTTGGATTCATATTCCCTTAACTGTTAAGGACAGTCTGCCATAGGTATTACTGCTAGGAGAAATGGGATGCATCAGTGCCAAGGGTTTTTAGGCTGGGGGCAGCAGTATCCTTCACCCACAACAACCTCCTCCTTCCCACAGCAAACAGTGGCCTTAATTCTCACCCAATTTTGGATTTACCTCACTCTGATTTCAACCATAGCTCCAGGGACTTTTCACCTGCAAAAAAGGAGCTTTTCTGCCTGTTGCTTATGCTGTCAACAGGTAGTTTGGCATTGGTTTCTTGAAAAAAAAGAGATTGTTTTGGAAGTTTGTGGCTACAGTTGCTTGCCTAAGCTTAGATATGTATCACAGCAATTAATAGTGCTACAAGTCCCCTCTGGCTGTATCTGCACCTCTGCATCACACTCCACGCACTTTGGTCCACTGCCTTAGCTGGAGGAAGGGAGTCAGCATATGTGTATCGTTAGTCGTTTCCCCTCTTATGAAAGCAATAAGTTTTTTTAGCATTGTGAAATGCTTTTCTGTAAGGCTGGTACATAAAGCTTTGATTATCCCTCTGTGCATTTCACTCCATCAAATATGAAAACCATAGATTTCCTAGGCTTTAACTTGCAGGCAATTCAGAACACTTAACCAAACATTTTCTGTAATGAAAAAACATGCAGGCTAGTAGTTAGAGGAGGGGGCCGGAATCAGCTCCTTGGGATTTTGTTTCCATTTCTGCCACTGACTTACTGTAGCTTTGGGCAAGTTATCTAGTTTCTTCATGTCGTCTTGCTGAATCATAAAATGGACCTTACGAATGTCAGGAGAATTTATGTTTGTTCAGACTTCCCAGCAAACAGCACTATAAAATGCAGTTTGCTCGTTGCTTTATTGTACCTTGCACAGCAAACGTTGCTGTTTATGGCTGTCCCGCTCTGTCTCTGTGCCTGCTGCTATAAATGTTACACATCTCCAAAGGGATAAAATCCTAGCGAGTCTTGAATATGCAACTGCCAGAAGGAGGTCACACTGGGATCCTCAGTGGTGCAAAAGCCATTCCAGCAGCCTGAAAACACGCTCACCATCAGCAGGATGACTGGTTGCAATAACAGACCTATGCAAAATACACCAAACTTCAGTCTTTTCCCATTTTTTTGCAGGACACCAGCCTTCCCCTTACCTGGCCTCAAGGCTGGGAGAATGCAAAAAGTGTTTTTTTCTGACTCCCACCTTCAGCAGAATGATAACCGGGAGCCCCTGGGACCACGCTGGTCTGCAGCGACTTTGGCAGCAATTCATTGCTTGTGCATTCAGAAATAGCAAGCGAAGAACTGTTAACTCACCAGTCTAAATGAATACCCAACTGGTCACAAGCTCATAGTTCACAGGAAAACTCTTATAATGTGTAAAAATATTTCACTCAAGTCATAGCAGCAGAAAGAAATACTGCAGTTTAGACCTGTGATGCTCTGGGACAGCTCTTTGACAGTGTTGTCCATCCAATTAGCTTTATAATTTTTTTTTTTTTTCCTCTGAAAATAACACTTTATTTTAACAAATATTGATTTTTTTAAAAAAAGTCCTTCAAAAAGATGTCTGCTGGGATTCTAACTTTATTATTTTTCTTAGAAAGTCACTGAGAAAAGGAAGGAGTTCTTGTTAGGGGGATAAGCACAGTGATGGAAATCCATTCCAGCTGAAAGCTGGCGAGAGATCTCAGCCTGCAAACAAAGTTTGTCATTTTTCCCTGCAGATTAAGAAAAAAATACATTTGGTTGTGTTTATCATAGAGGAATGCAGAAAAATAGGACAGGGAGAAAAAGAAGAGAGGAAAAAGAAATGTTTGTATGATTTATGGGAATCTCGCAGCTCAGAACAGCACCATATAGTGACCTGATGCCATGAAAAACCAGAAACAACAAGTAAATCAGTAATGATTCATGAAGTTTATCACAGCACTACTGTGCAGCAGCTTTTCATAACTTTGAATTGCAGTGAGAAATCTCCCATAGCACATGCACAGTTCCCAGCATGATGGCAGTGCCATTAAAAGCAATACCGGGATATATTTCCAATGGACTTTTGCTACCTCTATAATTTAGGTTAGAAATATCTATTAAAATCAATAGAGCTGACTTGTATTTTGGTCTATCCCATGACATACTTATTTAAAATTACTGCATATGATTCACAGACTTTGCTATCCCATGGGCTTATATGGTGCCAAAGGAGGTTTATCTGGCTTGTTTCCTAGTAATAGGCACAAGATTTTTATTTTTATTTATTTTCTTTATGCTACTGTTTACAAAGAGGAATGGATCTCGACCAATTTGTATGCAGGCAACTAAAAGCTGAGTATTTCAAGAGATCTCTGGGTGCTGAGCCACCAGGGGTGCCACAGCATATCAACAGACAGGAATGCAGATGATGTCTGACTGCAGCTTGCATTGCCTTGCTGGTCCTTTCCTGGTTTTGCTGGTGAGTTTGGATCCCCAGATACCCCTCCCAAACTGTCCTTGGTGCTTCGAGCTGACAGAGCAGCTGATGGCCACAGAGCAGGGGTGCCAGGACAGTCACTGCTGCTGCCAGAAGCTCCTTGGAAAGGCTTGCAAGAATCCATCCTTTCCCTTTCCCTTTCCCTTTCCCTTTCCCTTTCCCTTTCCCTTCTTCTCCTTCAGTTTCTAACATATTTTACCTATAACTAACTAATGGAGCTGAATTCTTCTTCCTCCCACTACTCCCAAATTTGGCTCAGACAAACTGTTAAGCAGCACTGGGCAAATCCTACAAGAACGATGCATGACCGTTCGTTTGACGTGTGAGATAAATATGCTTCCAGCGTTGCTTTTGTTTTCGGCTATGGTTCCTTAAAAGGAGTTTATTGGCAATGAAGTCTGTGGGAGCAGCAAATTTCCAGCAGCCATGGGATTTCCACAGAGGAAGGATTTCGCATTCACAATCAAGAGTGCTTGCATCAGGCATGTTTTTTCCCTAAATGATTGCACTCCATCAGAATACAAGGCGGCCCGGGGGACCTCAATGCCCAGTCAAAACAGCTCAGATTTCACATACAGCCAGCGGACACCCAAAGCAGCACTTGCAGCAAAGCAGAGAAGTTGCTTTTTGCTTTCACCAGCAAAAAGCAACTGGGGAAACAGTACTGCTCAGTAGAAGATGGCAGAGAGACTTTCATGCACTGGGGTCAGAGAGACAGAGAGCCCAGAGCTGACACAGGGAAGCAGCAAACTTGTGTACAAGAGGAACCTAAGTGGTTTATCTACACCTGGGCCTTCATGGGAAATTTGCACCCAGGCCTGCACAGCAGAAGGCCGCTGGTCTCGCACAGGGGCTCTCCAACCGTGATGCCGGCTTCTTTTATCTGGCAGGGCTGTTGTGCCTCTCTGAAAGGTTTTGCTTTAAGTTGTTTAATGAACAATTGATTTGGGAAGTTTGAGCCTGGGCTTTCTGGGTGTTCTGTGCAGCATCATGGCAAGATCCTCCTACAGCCCGCTCTTTGCGACATCCTTATTTTATTTGGTAATTCATACATTAGCAAGTAAAACCCTTATTTGTGCCCTCTTCCAGGCTTGCTAGTGGTATTTGTGAAGCTATAAATAGGCATATTTAGGAGAGAGAAATAGGGACACACCTTTAAAGTCCATTGACATATTTTGGACCGTGAGAGCTTTCAAAGAAGGACAGAATGGAAAAATAAGAGATATTTTGCTTTTTAAAAAAATAGAAACTATCTTTCCTAAATAGGGACAGTTGGCATCTGTACCTCCTTCTTTGCTACAAAAGCCCATCCCAGCCTTTGCTTTCAGACCCATTTCATATTAAAAATAGCACATGGAAAATTTTTCTCCCAGAGTTTCTTGCCAGCTGACTGCTTGGCTGACTGGGCTGTTGCTTTCAAGTGACTAATTTAGAGCAAGACTCAACTGGAGAGCGCTAAGTGATGGCATCATCGGTTTCCTTGTCACATCCACATAAAACAACATGATAACCCAAAGGGGAAAGGCTGCGACAAGCTCAGCCCAAGTCTAAGGGGTGAGCAGACCTGCTGGGTTTGACAGCGCCCTGCAAAGAAAAGGGCCAAGCAGGTAAAGTTGCAAGCAATGTTTAATTGTATTCGGGGCCGGGCTGAAATGAAAAGCATACAGTCAACATGTTCATGCCTTGTGGTGCCTGAAATCTGAACTCGGCTTCGGATCAGAGTTGCAAAGAGCCAGCCTGGGCCAACCCAAAATCCTGAGATGCAAATGTCTCTGAACCCTGGAGCTGCTGAACCTCAGATGTGCAGTGTGGCTAATTCGCATGATTTAATTAGCGAGTCTTCGAACATATGGTACCTGTCTTAAAGCTGCAGCTCTTCAATGTGACAAGTACACCAGCTTTTATTTGATTTTATTTTTAAAGTCAATCCCTGCTTTCTATGTTTGCAGAACAAAACGTGACGCTGTGACATCAGGTGACAAAGGAAAACAACCCAGAAGCTGTGGCTTCCTTTAAAATCTCAGTTTGCCTCTTCTTTTTGAGCACTTAGGCAGTAATTCCACTGCACTGCAGCTCTGCTCTCCAAGCTCATTGCAGCCGAGCGGTAAGAATATAAGCAGGCGTAGCCCCTGCAAGCCGCTGCAGGAGCCCCCCGGCTGCACATCCCTGGTGCTGCCACCACCTCCTGGCAGAGCGGCCAGCAGCGAGCCCACTGCGCTGTGCCGCGGCCCCGTGACAGCGCACAACTATTGACTCAGCTGCTCCCGCCTGTTTTCCCAGCAAATTAGTCCCCGCTTGGGTTTCTCTCTTGTCAAGGAGCGAGGGAGCTGCTGGAGGTGGTGGGGGGATGCGGAGAGCTGAGCAGTGCTGTGCTTTGTGCAGACTGCGTCCGAATAAAGTGCCATAGGCATTGTCCTGCAGTGTCTAAACCCTGCCTTTTTTTTTTTTTTTNTCCCCCAAATGCACTCTCTTTTGCCCATTTCACTTTCATTTTCATTTCTGTACACTCTACTTTTTTGCAACATCAGTCAGAGATTCTCTCTGGAGAATGGGATATTCCTTTTTGTGCCCAGTACAGGTTTAACTGTCAATAACTGGAGAGCTCTAGATCAATCACCTACATTACTGCTTTTGCCAACACACAGGGGTAGCTATAATATGTGATTTACAAGAATGATGTAGCCATCCCCAAATCCCATCAGAGTCAGACTTTCAAAGGTATTCCAGGCTGTGCATAGCCACAAAGGGGAATTATGAGGAACAGGTTGATTGTCACAGGGAGGCTTTAGCAGGGATTTTTTTGCCGGTGCTTTCTGGTGCATGAACAGCAGTCGTTTCCTTTCTGATCAACAGAGGACAGTATTCTTATATTCAGAGGCTGCAACACGTCTTCATAACACAGCAGCAGGCTACAGCACAGATGTAACACCATGCACTGAAAAGCTAAAGAGAAATTAAGGGATCTGTCTTATACTTCTCCTCTGGGTAAAATCCACCACGTCACAATCTGGATGATGGAAACTGGATAAGTGGGCGCCAAGTCTTGTAAAATCTGATTTACTCAACAAACTGTCACAGGATTTGGAATTGCCATAAAATCTCATCATTTCTCCAGTTAATAAAACACTCATCAGAAGGGACTGTTATAATCCAGCCAGAGATCTGGCAATGACCATTCATTTAACAGGGTAACACACACCACTGCTGTCGATAAATAACAGAATTCGAAGTAGAGTCCCAGTTATTTGCAATTTTACCGAAAAGCCATCTACCGCTCTGGGGATTTTATTTCAGTAAATAATGTAGTGTGGAGAAAACTTATTGAACTGAATTCCTGGAAGTTTTCAGAGATTTCTGAGCAGAATGGCCATTTGCACAGGATCCCTGTGTCTCACACTCTGGTATGTGTGCACCCAGGAGGAAATTCCTGCCAATAGCAGATTTTTTGCCCCTGCACGTGGGGCTGTGGGGGCATGCTCCTGGGTCCGAGCCACAGGAATCTCTGTGCTGCAGGTGGTGGCCTCTCTGCAAGAGGGACAGAGGAGCGTGGAGTTAGGATGGGCTGGGTCTCCAGGCAGAAAATGCACACTTTTCCAGGCCATAGGCTAAAGTAACAAAAAATGAGGAGTTAGGCTGAACCCAGGATGGGTGGGAGTAAATTCCTTTCCTGTAAGGCCCCGTAGGATTCCCTGTATCAAGTTTCGTAACTCCTGGATTTGAGCTGGAAGGGAGGAGCACACAAACCCCACTCTCCTTATTTATTTGTGGCGTCTTTTGCTCCCACAAATTTCAGCTCTGCCAATCTATCCAGCTCACCGAGCTCTTGCTGGGTAGGTTCAGCTGTTGAACATTGGACAAAATATCAATCCTCACCGCCAGCAGAGTGAAACTCAGTTATTTTGACTTGGGATGGATTTGTACTTTTGTAGCTGAAATTATAATTTCTTCTGCTTTTGAGGTGCAAATGCATTGACTTATTTGCTAGGATCTGCTGGCATGAGATGCCCATGTCATAAGCTCCTGGACCTATTCCTGCCCAGTGAAACTGAACCTCTACCTCCCTTCTGGTGATGATAGCAAAGACTTTTAGATAAGCTTCAGGATTTCGGGACGAATACCTGACCCAGTGGGGTGGCTCACTTATCGCAGCTTTGTGAGTGGGGACGGATCCTGTCCATGGCTCAGCTCTGTGGGAACTCCTGGCAGGAATGGCTTTGGGCAGCAGTTTCCAAGAAGGAATTAGATTTAGTTTATAAATTAGTTCCTAAGCTAGGGGCCAGGGTCATTAAAAGTGGAATCTGCCCTGGGGATGGGAAGCCCGCCTGTGTCCAGATTCTTTGTGCACTTCTAGAATTTGCTCACTTGCATTTTAAACATGGGTTTGACACAAAATACATGGCCTGAGCCCAGTGGAATTAAAGCTTAATGGGTTTACCCAAATTTCCTCTCTGCTGAAGAGGAAGCGAAAAAAGCCTCAGCCATCTTCCTCCGGCAGCGCTCCTAATGTATTCTTCAGACTTTGCAGACATTTATCTCAGGGCTCTGCGGTGTGCTGGATTCCCCAGGAAGGTCTCCCTGTTCAGCGTCTTCCAGGGTTCACTTGCTCCTTGAAAAGTTCAGCGCGGGACCATCCCAGGCACATTCCAGCCGCCCGGCTCTGGATGAATACCTGCCCCACATCTCCCACCGAGCCGCTGGCCCTCCTCGCTCTAAAGGGCTGATGATAAATCATTCCTCAGAGCAGTGGCAATTTCATGGTTCGTTGGGCACAACCACTCTGCATTTTCCCCCCTAGATAATCAAGCTATTACCAGACAATGAGGAACAGATTGCATCTACCTCGCATCCCCGAACAATGGGCCACGTATCTCTGGCATCTCCCACGCTGGCATGGAGGGAGGGAATATTTTGAATGGGGAGAGGAGGGCAGGTAATCCCAGGTATTTTAACATCGTTTTGTCTGCCCCATTATCTGTGGCCGAGGGAAATCACATCCCTGGATTCATCCAGGGCTGGGCTGGAATAAACTGGGATTTTAGCCCTGGTGTTTTCCATTTATTTTATCTCACCTATCACATTCCAGGATCAGTTCCTCTTCTCCTCCTCCTCCTCCTTTATGATTTACAACAGCTGCAGGCCATTCCAGCTGATAAAAGCACTAGGACACCTGAGTGCCCCACAACCTTTGTCTTTCCCAAATGCTCCCTTTCCTTCCACCCCAATCCATAAGATAAGGATTCATTTCCACTGTGCAGCTGGGAAACTGACGCATGCTTAGCTGTGTCTAATATCTTCACAGTGCACACAACAGCCTTCCAGGTGAGATTCATGCTGCATTCCCAGGACAGGTGAGCTCTCTGCTGGGCACAGCCTGTCTGCTTATAGGTAGTTGAGTTGCAGCATGCACCATGTCTATAGATGCCCATGGAGAACCTACGTGACTTTCCTGAAGGTGTATAAAGCATCCACAGAAAGATGAGGGCTTAGAATTTATGCAGTAGTAGCCATGGCAAGGGATGGAAAAACATTTTCCTTCCGTACCAGGGGGAGAATCTGGGCTCCTTTGCTGCTCTCACGTTCTGCCTCTGCTTGCAAATCTATAACGTTGCTCTACACAAGAATTACAAAGCTTTTGTAAGGTCACTATGACACAGCAAGTCTTAAGAGTATTTAAATGTGAAAATGGTCTATTTAATAGAGCAAATAGCAATATGCAGATTTGTCTGTTAGAAGTAAGGGCTGGGTCTTAGATTGCTTCTTCTCAAATTAACTGTAGGTCTAGAAAATTATTCTAGAGCTTCCAGAGTGGAACAATCTCCTGTAACGTTATGTCTTTCTAACTCCACATATTTGACAGCTTTGCTGCTCCTTTGCTCTTATTTAAGCTTCTGACTCTGAAATGATTTTGTGCTCTTTGACTTTTCCAGACAACCATACCGTGTCCCAAAGTTATCCATGGTAAATAAAGTAACAGTCATAATTAAAAATAAACAGGGCAAAGAATGGGATGCCAAGTTTGATGTGCCACCGAATCACTTAACAGAGATAAAATATTGCTGTATATTATGGAAAGTTTAATCAGCCAAAGAATTTCATGCAGTTGTCTCCCTTTAACATTCCCACTCCCTTCTCCCCCCCCCCCCTAAAAAAAACCTTGAAGTGAAATATTTATGATTTTAATAAATTAAAGAACATGGCTAATTAGCTCCATCATCAACACCCACAAGGTTTTTAAAGTGACTGAGAATGCTGGAGTTTAATATTGCTCCAGCCAGAGAGGCAGCGAAGCGTTTGGGTCACGAGGCGACTTGGACACGGTGCCCTCCGGGGGTATGCAGAGTGGCTGCTCCCTGGGATAGCATGGGAAGCCGTGGGCGCCATCCTTGGCTTGGTGGGCATGGGTTAATGCTCCAGGACTTGATCATGTACTGTTGTATATTGATAAAAGTTTAGCACCAAAGTGAGCTTTAGATTTAATAATTCTGCTTCTAAATGACCGGTCTCACAATCACACCCACATATGAAGAACCACCCTGTCTTTCCACCAACAACCAGTTCCGGTCCTGGCTGTGTACAAATGGTTTTATCCAGTCTAAATGTACCCTGGCCTTTAGCAACAAAGCTTTAATAGAATAAAGAGATTTATTATTATTTTCTGATTTGTGTGGTGGAACCTACTAAAATTCTCGCTACATTTATGCAGAGATTTTTTTTTCTGTGCACCTTTCCACCAGACAAAACAGATCAAATAGCAAATTCCTCACACTCATCGTCGCTGAGCTGAAGTGACGGACATTGTTAATTGAGGGTGTCAAAATAATTTACTGCAAGTAATTAAATAAAATGGCAGGTTCCAAAGCCTGCTGAATTTTGATCCAAAGTCCATAATCAGGACCATAATTTAAAGCACCTGACAGAAGCTTTAATTAGAGAACAAAAATGTGAGTAGCCAGTAAAGCTGGCTGTGATGAATGGTGGAAGGTGGGGGGAGATAGCTACTCATGTCTCTTCTGCAAGATCTCAAACAGCTGGCTGATACGCTGTCACATGCAGGCACTGGCTGCTCTTGCTGGAGGAGCACAGCTCCTTCCATGGGTGGTGGGAGCCTGTGGCCCTGTATCCAGGTCTTCTTGTCAGGCAAAATTGTTGCTCATGGCCCTTGGTTGTCCCTTGGACAGCCAGTCATCTGAGAAAGGGATATCGCCAACTGCTGACAGAGTATAAGAGCATTTGCTGGTGGGCTCCCAGCTGGTAGAAATATGAATTTTGTCACAGCACAGCTGCAGTCAGAATTTATAAGGATTTTTCAGAGGGCTGTGAACCTGGGGTTAGTGGCACACTGTGTTGGCCTGGTTGGCTTTGCGTCTGAAAACAAGGGAATAGGTCAGCCCCTTTCGGTTGTGCTCCCCAGGCGTTTCTGCCTCCTAAATGGTTCTCCTGGGCACGCTAAGCTGTGTAGGCTGAAAAACAGTCGTTAGGTGTTCAGAGCTGGGACCTCCCAACGTGCAAAGATACAACATATGGTTTATTCTTCATGACACTCTTGGCACCAGGGGGGTCACCACCCATGTTGCTTTCTAATTCCCAGATACAGCCCTACAGCCTTCCCCTCAGGGAAAAAGGAGGGGAGGGAGGAAGGAAAGGTCATGGTTTAACTTTTTTGTAAGTTAACTAATATACCACTGAATTATGTCCTCACTAGGGGCTGTCAGACTGGTTATGTCAATGTGGAGTTGCAATTGCTGGCCACCACGCTGAGAGAGACATCTCTGGGGAGATGAAGTTGTTGTGGGTGCATTTGCTGAGGTCTCTTGACTCATCTGGTGGGTACAGGTCAGGTCCAGCCAGGTCTAAGCCAAATAGCTGACAAAATATCACACATCTGACCTGCAGAGTTGTGACACCCACTCTCCTTCTGCACTCAGCCTGTATCAGGATGAAAGTGAACTAGTGAGCACAAAGGCACAATTCACTCCAAACATTGGAAAGGAGAACTGACATGATGCATTTGCAAAGAGAAGAAGGAGAGGAAATGAGCCCCTGCTCTTTCTGTGCCTTTTATCAGGAGCAACGTTGGTCTAAAGGCAATGTTACCCTAGATGCCCAAAGTTCAGTGTAAAACCACGATGTGTCCTGAGCATTAGGCAGGGAGTCCCAAACCAAAACTGGGCCACCCTTTAGCAGGATGAATAATCCTGTGTTCTCTTAGCTAAACTGCCTGTAGTGCTCTCAGTTGAAGTTGTCTGAGGCTCACTGGCATACCTCAACATTTCGCAGCAGCGGGAACATATCACCAAATACAGAGTTACTGCACACTTCAAGGTGGGGTAGTTCATACAGGGGCCCATAACTTCTCTGTTCCTTGTTTGCGCGCTCGAAAGGAGGGGTGATCCCTTTGGTGAAGGCAAAATGTGAAGGAGAGAGGAGCCTACAGATTCGGTGATACACTCATTTGCAATTTCAGTTCTTCCTTAGTGGCAGCAACTGGGAAAGGGGTGGAAAGCGATCCTGCCAGCTCTGGTCACTGCATTTTTGCATATGTCAGTGGAATAAAAATATTGTTTCAGCAGTTATATTGACATTATAAAAACAGAGTTCAAGGAATAGAGCCAATCTTCTGTTACCAAAACTATAATGCTCTAAACCATCTAGCTTGAAGGACAACCTGGGGCCAGTCAAACAGGGAGCATATGCCAGAACTGGAAGCCCTTTCTGCTACAAGTCTCCAATTGCTGGTGAGGCTGAGAGAGGCTGTTTGCCTACAAAACCTCTGCAACTGATCTCAAGAGAAAACATTTCATCAGAGAATGGAGGTGTGGTATGACAAGCATAATTAATTAGCATTGTATCTATGGATTTATTTCCTTTAATATAGGCTGTGTACAGAAGAACCTCACTGGTTTTAATTTGCTCTACAAAAGGAGGAGGCCCATTACATCTGGCTTCCAAGTCATGGCCTTTGGACAAAGGAGACAAATCCACACTTTTCAGTCTGATTCAGCTCAAGATGAGATCAATGGAAGTTGATCCAAGACTCCTGTGACCATCTTTAGAACCCCTGAGAAATAATACAGGATAAGAGGAAGAAGCATTTCTACCCTCTCCAGGCCCTCAGGAATATAGTGGTGACTATTTTGATGGAGTGCAGCAAGTGCAGTATGATAAAGGAAAATAATTTTAAAAGATAAGGAAAAAGCATTCTTACTGAGGCTTACTTTAACTTATTGATAATGTTTAATGAATTGGCAAAGCCTTGCTTAGGAAAAAATGAAAAGCAAATTTTATGTATGTGGATCCTAATGATTAATAATTCTCCACAGCTAGGATGCCAGAATAAACATAATTAACACTTTTCTTTTTAACCAATTGACTTTGGTTTTCCGGGGCCAATAAAATTTGAAGAATTTTCTTTGGATCCAGTTACACAATCATTGCCTGGGAGGGATGACAGTCCACCATATATCCACAGAGCAGACAAAGTAAATGGCCTAGAAAACTCCAGAATGTGTTTTTCACATCAGTAAAGAGGGATATTTTTAACGATGATGTAAGAATGTCAAGCATCATAAACAGTCCTAGGAGAAGCATACCTTAGCTACTCAGACTTGCATGAAAATGGAGGCAGGGAGCTGTGTGTTGTGTGTGGACTTGAAACATTAATGTCTGCCTAACTTACAATGGCAGCACTGGAGACCAAAAAGAAAAAAAAGAGGGACAAATCAATTCCGACATCGTTTTAAAAATAAGACCTCAAATGGTTTCAAGTTTTTAACATCTTCTGACATTTTGGAAGCTTTTGCTAATTCTCCAAAGCCTTAAAAGCACTTTTCCTCTCACTGGCCTATTCATATTTCCATTCAGATGCCACTTCTATTATTTAAGAGTTCTTCTAAAAATGCCAAAAATGTTAATCAAGCCACAAGTCATGCCAAATAGCTCAAGTGATTTGTATTATATTTGGAGAAAAAATTAACCAACCATTCAACTCAAAGCAAAAAAGAATGTTTCATATTTAGCATTAATATTTCCTTTAAAACCCAAATCTTGCTGCTTTTGTTGGGATCTTGTGTGAGGTTCAAGGTGGAACTACATGTGAATAACTATCTGCATTTGTTGGCCCACTCTCATTCCTGCAAACACTGGTCTTTTCTCATTTTCCACTTCTCCCATACCTTTTTCCTGGCAGAGATGGCCATGTGGGCTCTCCCATGTCCAGGTCAGGCAGGATGTAGAAGGCTTGTTTAAAAATGGGTGGCGTGGAGCAACCTTGGTGAATTTGCCAGACGTTGGGTTAGGAAATGGGCAGCAGACTCCACATAGTAGGTGGCTAAGAGCAGAAGGTCACAGCCACATCTGGAAAAGGCACATCTGGAGCAGGGACAGAAGGTCCCTCTGTTTACACAGATGGCTGCAGACAAACCTGTCCACACTGTCATCTGGGCTGGATATGTTTCTGCTGCGCCTGGAAGCCACATGGCCGTGGCAGGGTCAGGCTGTGCCCAAGCTATAACTAAGCAATGTGTAAGCAATACGCTAACGCAACTGTGCAACCGGTAGTCTCTTCCGCCCCTCAGAAAGATGGTTGGAAGGGTGGTTAAAAACACCAAAGCATTAGAGAAAAAGGCAGAAATTGCTCTCCTACAAAAGCACCAACAGATTTGTTGTTGTTGTTGTTTGGACATCCTCAGACACACTCCTGTGCTTTTCAGCCCCTTTAACAGAACTCAAATGACACATAGCTTTTAACGTGCAGTCTTCTGTTTTCATTCCCTGCATGGCATAATCAGGGTGCTATTCACTTGCATCATGTCTCATAGTAGGGGTCCTGACTTTGTCTGTACAAGAGTGTTCTGGATGCTGCAATTTTTTCCTCCCTCAGCATCCAAAGCAAATCACACCCCATGTTGACAGGAAGCGCTGAAAAGCCCAACCTTTGCTGGTTCACTGTCAGCCTGGCAGCAGGCAAATATCTCCTTGATAATTACGGCTGGGCACTGATCCATATGTGGCATACGCAAGGCTTTATTACGTGCCTGCCTTTGCTCCAGTTCCTTCTTCAACACACTAATTTTGGGGTGGATGGCAGAGATCTGGGAGAATCACAGGAAATTTGGCAGCCTTAATTTGATTACTGGGAGCCAATGGAGATGCTGAAGCAGGACATACATATCTATAAGAGCTCTTAAAACTCACAGCAAAGCATGGTTTTCCTGGTGCAAAGTGAAACCAAAGGAACCTAAATTTCCTTTTAGCCCATCATCTGCTCCCAAGTCACAGTACAATCTCACTTGCCTTGCTACAACATCAGATACATGCCGATGTAGGCTATGGGGTTCCTCAACATCTGAGCTGTAGAGTGCTCTGGAAGGTTGGTCGTTCTCAGCTGGCCCTTCCTACTAGTGAACAGGACTGGTTATGGGGATTATAACAGGACACCAACTTCTTCAGAAGATGTCACTCTTGGAAGGAATTTTAAGAGGAAGGGAAAGAAGAAAGGAATGAAAACCAACCCCAGCTACTGACTGGTTTCCTTGTTAAACCATGACTTAAACCTTAGTCTTGTATTTCACTGTGCTGCACAGACAGATCTAAGAGTGCAGAGATCTCAGATTTCTTCAAATCAAAGTGAGGACTGAGCCCTAAGCCTGTCATTTGATAAGCTCTTTATTTACCCATCCAGTTTGTAGGATCCCAGGATGACTTGGATGGCTTTATACAATGACTCTTTGTAGGACATGGCAATCCATTCACGTGGGGCCTTGATGCTGAGCAACTCCTCAGTCTTGAGAGTGAGTTCATTCCTGTGCTTGAGCCATGGCAGCCTTCCCCCTGGGATGATCCCGTCTGAGCAGACAGCTCCTTCAAACAGACTTCCTCATTGTGCTGCACAACTGCACTCAGGGCAAGGGAAAAGCTGGGGACTTGGAATGGGTTTTCCAAGAAAAACACTGATTCAAGTTCATCGGATTGGAATTAACTCATCTCAGGATATGAAGGTTGGAGCAAAGCAAAGATTAGAATAAAGAGAAAGTCATTGACAAGGGAGTGATTCCTGCTGAAACAAAGTAAACATTCTAACTCTCAGAAACAGCTCAAAGTAAAATTGACAACAATCTGGGCCAGGGTTGGCAGCAAAAAGGTATTCCAGACCTTCAACAATGTTTTTTTCCATGATCTTACAGGGTGTACATTGTCCAATAAGCACTATTATGCATTCAAACAAGGATTACTCTTCCAAGCCTAAAAAGCATTGTTCTTTTGCTATATGCACTTTCTGTCCATGAAGTCATGGCTGCAGACTAACAGCAAACACTGGCTGTGATATGATATTTCCACTTGGCTCCCCTCCCAATGGCTCCTGCTACAGCCATTGTTCTCAATGACAGCTATCCATAAAAAGTGACAACAGCAAAGCACCTACTTCCGGAGTTGCTCACTAAGTCCTACCCATTTGTCATCTGCATCTTGAAATGGCCAAACTGTGTTCCAAAAAATCTCCTGAATTTTTCAGAATCGTTACGACCCTTTTACCAGGGACAATTTCTCATGACTATCTCTCTGGTAGTAATTAATGCTCTTTGCTTTAGCGTGGGCTGTTTGAAAATGCTTGGAGTGGTTAGAAGCTCATGTCCTACCAGCCCAAATCCTATAAAAAATACAACTTATCTCTAAAGAGGCTATTTAGCCGTGTTCCAATGTCCCTTTATTCATCTTTTAAACACTGTTAACAGAAAGCAACAAAATCTACTGCTTCATTTGGCACTGAAGCAAAGTCTTCAGCGTTTGTAAGCCATGAGGAAGCTTGCAGGGCTGTGCGAGCTTTCACCAACTGAGCATCGCACCAGCAATGGTTTTAGTGTTCGTGGACTTCCAACCCCCTGATGTTTGCTTCAAGTTTCAGATTGAAAGCACACAAGAAACTCAACATAAAACTCAGACTGTAAATTTGACTTTTCCTTGGTCTCCAATCAGAACCATAAATCAACCCCAGATTTGCTTTGAACTTGGTCGCGCTTGCCCCAGAAAGTTCAGGAACTTTAATGATCCTTTGGGACAGAATCAAGCTGGTTTTAGAGCATTTACAAAGAAAACATTGAACTGGATGAATTTTATGTGGTTTTACTATGTGCCTTTGGCACTGCTGTGGCAAACCCAGATGAGGATCCTGTTCAAGGAAAACTAAAGATAAACTGGGCATTTGGCTGATGTCATCAAACAACAACCAAACAAACAAGCTGAAGGCATCTAAAGGATTTATTTGGTTTCACTTTGCTAGAACTTTATCCACATAATGGGACTGGTTCTCCTTTCCTCTACAATAATGTAAATCAGCAGTAAGGCCATACTTCAGCTGGGATGGTTATCGGGCGCAGATAAAGCTTTTCAGACCTCTTCTCTGTGGACTTGCAATGTCTGGCCAAATGCAGTTTTGGATCCAAGTAATAGTCTCTCTGTAAAAATGCTGGAGAGACCCAAAGGCATCTGTATTGCTCTGCCTCGCTGGGACAGAGAAGGCTTTGAAATACAGCTTTTCTCTTAAATCAGGTTCTGCTCTTGCTTCCCAAGTGATTCTCATTGGTTTAAACCAGAGAAAATCTGAAGCGAGGTAAGAAGAATGTCCCACAGTGAGGTGAGCATGCTACTCCCAGACCTATCCTCTAACAAGGGGCTGAAGTTTCTTCTAAACATTCTCAATGTAGCTAATCATCTTACATTAATGCTGAGACAAAACAAGAGATAGAATGGTGGTTTTTTTTTTTTTTTTTTTGGTTCATAAATATACGCATATGTCCAAAAATCTTACAGTATGTTTAAAAGAGGCTTGCCAAATGTTCATAGCACTTATCTTAAAATGTGCCTTTAGACTTTACAAAAATTCTAAAATTATACAAACACAAGTATACATTTCCAAGTCAGGTGGGACCTTGTAATAATCTAGTCTAACCTCCTTTTATTTTCAGGTGGCTTTTAAATTTGTTTTTCTTTCTTTAAGATGAAGTTTCACAGAATTCTGTGTAGAAGAACTGTGCTGAAATCATCTACTTGGTATCTGAGTGTGGATATTGTCAGTGAGTGGGGTCATGGTTTGAGTTTCTGTTTTGCCTTAAGCATTAATATGTAGAAGTGTTAATAAGTTGTCACAGAACAGTACTTAGTAATGAGCCCAACTTTCTGGAACCCTTTATGAAACACGAAGCTCATGACATGACACCTTGGTTCATAATATAAAGCATGTTATTCCCCTTTAAAATGTCAGAGGGCACATTTAAGAATTGCTACTGGAGCATTTTTCACAAAGTGGTGGAAAACCCAGATCACCAGAATTCACATCCTCACAATGTTTTAACCTACAAACCCAGGGGCTGTGTAGCTGTCTATCACCCTAATATCCAAGCATAATCTAAATTATATCAGTAACAATAGCGACACCTCTGGTGGATTTTGCAGAACTTCTCATTTCCTGTGTCTTTTGGCTAAACATTGTGCTTTGAGTGATTTGTTTGATTGATTTATTAATTATGCAGCTTTCATCTGTTCATTTTTTCACTTTTTATGTCTGTTAACATCCTTTTTTTTCTTTGTTTTCTACATTTGTTAGGCTGTCAACCTTTGATTGTACCACCCCATAAATGACTGGAAGGCATTGATGGAGATGCTTCTGTTTCACTGGCCCTATGTAGATCTCAAAGCTCATAAAAATGGTCAAGAAGCATCAGATACTAGCTAGTCACCACCTCATAAGTCTGCTAAGAATTTCTTATAGTCACTGTTAAGGCTGGTGGGGGAGTTCCACATAACAAACTCTATTAACATGTAGTTAAGGGATATGGAGGGTTTTCAGCAAAATAAAATATTTCCATTTAACTTTGGGGAGAGTTTGAAAACAAGAGCTGTGTTTCACTGAAAAATAAGTTTTAAAGGAAACAATATGTTCTTAAATTTAACACTAGGAAACTAAGCTATGAGTACGAATATGTGAGTAGTTTTGCCTATGTGGACATTTCCATTATTTCAACAAAGATCTTCACACAGGAGAATTACTCACGTGGATAATTGCTCTTAAGATTGGGCAATCTAAATTAGCTAAAGAAATAAGGGTACTAAATCATTTTCTAATCTATATTGTTCTTTTTGACTGCCAAAATACTTGCTATATTTATTTTTTATAATCCTGATAAGGAAACATTCCTAAAACATTAGCAAAAAATCCAGCTTGAGTGAAAGGACAAAGTGAAACAAACATCTTTCAGCCTTTCTCCACTGTTGCTGATCTTTAAATAGCAAACTTGATCTTCTGTCAAAGCAGATTTTGCGTGGTTATACAGCAAGTAGCTTGACGAGATGGGATAGGAAAATCCTTCAAGACCTTTAATCAGCAGTCTCTGCCTCTTGCTTTGAGCTCTTCCCCTGCTCTTGCCTTTGGAAGAAGTCATGCTTGAGAACGTTTAATCCACTGCAGCCCTTAGCACCGTCCCTCTGGGAGCTCACTCATGCTTGTTATCATATGTTCGCCATGTCAGAGGTTAGAGGGTACAACGTGCAACGTGAGCCAATCACCAGCTCTTAGCTCAGCCGAGACTTATCTACGATCACAACCAAGGCTGCCGGGGCGGGATCAAATGGAGATGGAGCAAGCTCTTTCTATTAGCATGTAGTTTATAGATGGGGAGCAAAGCCACACTGCCTTCTAAATATGGCCAGATTTTGTTTGAAACTTTATAAGATGTTTTCCATTCCTGGGTATTGACTTTGTAAATGATACCTTCCAAAGCTTTAACAGGCGTGAGAAATTTAAATATACAACCCCCTTCAACCTGAAACAGGAAAACAGTATATTTTAAACAATTGTTCAGGGAAAGACAGTGGCAGAACAGAGAAAGCACTTGGTTGGACTTCTAAAAGCAGTCACCCTGAAGAGAGGAAAGTTAACTCTAGCCGCCTGTTTGAAAGAAAACGTTTCTGGGAGCAGAGCTCTGGGTAATGTGAGCCACACAGATATAGGATAGCCCAGAGGGATTCGAGAAGTTTAGATCAGTTCAGAAAAGGTCTCGCTACTGCACTTCATTTTTATATTGTTGCAGAGAAACCTACTCCTTCACTTAAGAAATGGCCATTCATATCTATATAGATTGTCAATGAAAGAAGTTTGAATTAATAATCACACTGGATGATTTCCAATATGTGTTGCTTTTTCTGAATCTCTGTTTTTGACTCTCCAGATACTGATTGGGAATAATTTCCTGTGACGATGTGCTGATGGAGAATGTAGGACTGTCGCCTTCCCTTTAATGGTTTATCCACATAGGACAGTAGCAAAGAGGGAAACAACCCTGTCTTGTAGAAGCCTTCTTCCCTGTTGCCTTTAACTTGTAATGCTGTGAGACCATTGATCATGCTGCTGATAAAGCAGCTTAGGCTGTGACAAGCAATTGGCCGGGTGCACTGTTTGCACTGAGAAATAAAGGGTTTTGGAACACTTAACACTTGTACTTCAAATAGTGAAATTCCCTTTGAGGAAGAGATCTTACAATTTATGTTCCTTACAAAGACCAACAATCGATGAAATAAAACCCATTTTACAGGCAGCCAAAACAAGGGGAAAATAAACTCTGCAGTTTATTTGTATATTAGTGACAAAGGCACAGCTTGAAGCTAAATAACCTGATTGTGAATGGGCTAATTTCCCTGTTACATTGCATTGTTGTTTTGTGTGCCAGAGAGGATAGGGATAAACAGTGGTTCCTGCCTCTGAAACTGTGCTGCCTCCTCCTAGAAATGAGCAGTTCAGAACCTGAGATGATTTCAAAGTTTCCCTTACGTTATGGATGGTTAATAATTTTTGTTGCACATAATCCAAAAGTGTTAGCACACATAACAGGGAAATTATAGAAAGAGTCGTGGGCATCTTGCTCTTCTGACAAGCTCACATGTGGTCCTTCACCTTGCTGAGATAAGGAGGGAAGGAATAACACACTACACAAACACAAACACCAATGCTAGCCGTGTTCACTCGCCATTCACCCTGGGCCTAATCCACGTCTGCTCTCAACAGCTACAGGAAAGAGCACTACACCACTTAAATGACAAATGAGGAGGCAAAGGGTCCGATTTAATATGACAAAGAGTCAAAGCTACATTAAAATAATGGAACTGTGGTGTGAATGCATATTTCATTACCTCTGAAAATATATATTTCACCAATCATCATGAATAGTAGACAAGCTCAGCATGATTTATTCAAGCCCTTATTAACTTGTCCTACTCTTAATGCTGACAGCTTGATGATGTTTTCCAAGATCCAGTGGCTTCTTCTTGAAAAGAAGTCAAGTAGGCTCATGTGTAAAATATTAACTAGATATGCATCCCAGAATTCAACCACTATTAGCTAATGACCGGAGCACAGCAAAATTTTGTTGGAAAAATGAACAGGTCACCAAAAAGTGCAGTTTTGGAGACAGCAAAACAACTGGAAAATATAGTTTCAGATCAAATAGGACATTTTGGAAACTCCAACATTGGTCTTTTTAAATTCTTGCATTTTGGAGTTCTCAGAAAAGGTAAAGTTTCTAAAACAGACTTGGAAGAAGGAGATATCCAGTAGTTAAGAAGAAAATATGACTATAGCAAGCAGATGCTTTATATGCATTTCAAAGGCTTGCTCAAAGTACCCTAGTTAGGGAACACTGATCAATACTTCGTCTCTGGATCTTTGTTAACAGGGATGACTTGGGTACCATGAGCACTACTGTGCATTCTCCATCAATAAGCTATTTCTCATAACTAATTTCCAAACAATATTTTTTTCTGTTGAAGAGGAAAGGTAGCATGTATGTTGTTAGATTAGTCTTTTTCTTCATAACGAGTGTGGCTAAGAATATCAGAAATGAACATCTGAAGTTCAACTTATATATGAATCTGTCTGTAGAATTTACTTTTGCAAAAATACGTGTTTAAATGTCAGTTTTAGGAAAGTGCTTTATGTTTGTAAGACAAGAGCACCTTAGAGTCAGCAGTCAATAGGACTGAGCATATGCCCAAAACTGTGGGCACATGCTGAAGTGCTTTGCTGTTTTCTGACCCTAAATGAGGGGCCTGACAAGCAACTATATTCAGGGTGGTCTTAAATCTCTTACTAGGAGCTGGTTTAAATCAGAGGGAGGGATGAGGCTGGGGAACATAAATGTTCTCTGGGGCCCATTTCGGTTTTTATGAGGTAGGTATTCTAGCCAGAAGAAAAGGGCTAAGATCAAGCCAGCCATCCTCCAGGTGAGACTCCATTCTTTAAAGCCCTTCTGTGAGGGCCTTTAATAACTTTTCCATGTGTAAACATGCCTGATGCTTTTCTTATGAGCTCAGAGTGACAACTAGAGCAAGAAGAGAGCAGCGGCTCAATGCTTTTTGACGTCAGCTCTTATAAGCCTAAGCAGTTGATAACCATGACACTCCAGAAATGGGGTGTCACATATCATTGGAGAGCCACATCAAGCAGTGATAGGTTTCAGAACTACCTCACCCTGCTGCTACAGCAATGAGCTCTGAGTTTACCCAGGATTTTTTTCATGGGCTGTAATGACCGAAGCACAATTTAACCCCTTAACCTCTCAGCACACGGGTCACATTTTAGTCCAATAGAGGACACACACCAAGTGGCTCATGTTTATTTTCCAATTGTCATTTTCAGTTTACCTTGAAGAACCTGATCTTTAAGTTGGTAACAAATAGCTACTGAAACCAGCTGAGGATTTTTTTTCCAGCTATAAACCACTCAGCCTCAAGAAAGACCCTGTGAGATGACAGAACATTTGCTTCTCATGTCAGCTGAGAAACTTCCCAAAACAGCAGAAGACAAAGTACATCAGATGGTTTGTACAGTCCTGCTTTGCCCTGGCCATGCTGGGTCATCAAGGAATATAAAATGTATCAGATTCTGTTAATTTAATTTTTGCAGAGAAAGAACACTTTACTAATGGCAGTCTGACTTGTCTGTGCTTTTGCAGGTTGACCCAGTGGACACCAAAGCCAGTGAAGAGACAGCCATCGATTGACATCAATCAATAAACTTCAGAGAAGGACTTTAAATTATTTAATGCAGTTTTAGGATTTTTTTTTTTTTTTTTTTTTTTTAGCAGTCTAACCTTCCAAACAGGTAAGTTTGTTGGTAACTTCTTGATTCAAGTAGGCATGCTAGTTTCCACCCAGGAGCAGAGTTTCATGAGTACATATGTGTGAAGATAGGTTTCAGAGAAAATGCACCCAAAGTTCTGCCCAGAGAGCAGATGCATATCACACTTTCCAAAGTCTGATTTTTTTTTCTGTGCTCAAAAGCCCTGCTTAACATATCCAATAAAAGAAATACCCATGTTGACAGATGATAATGATCCAGAGTATTATCTGAACATTTAATTATCTAGTCCAAAATAAAGTAGATTTTGTACATTAATGTACATTGGCCATTGACAAATAGTAGCACATCAGGAAAATCTCTGCTATGATGAAGATACTCTTACATTAAGCCTGGTAACTTCGCTGGCCAATGCCTCCACAAGAAAACAGTGGCATCACCAGGCAGTGAAGCTGTAGCATCTTGTTCCCATTCCATGGACTCAACTGCAGAGCCAGTTCCCGTGTTCCTCGTGCCTGGTGCTCCCCAGTTGTTCTGCAGAATTTACTGTGATATGAAACTACTCAGAAAAAAATAATGAATAATGCATAAGGAATCTATGTCGCCATGGCTCCAGAGCCTTTTCCCAGTGTCAGGAACTTTGGAAGCTCACTCTGGATTTAAGAAAAATTGAATACAACAAGGAGGAAAGGTACAAACTGAGTACCTTTGAGTAGGTATCTTGAGTACTTAGTATACAAACTGAGCAATGTGCTGTGCATTAAGAAAAATTTGTGTGTATTTATACTCTGAGATTTACAGATGCTGTTAGAGCAAGTAACCATGTTCAATTATTAAGGAAATAAATATTCATGTCCATATCTGTGTCATGCTCAGAAAGTAGTTCACAAAAACAAACAAACAAACAAACAAAAAACCATGCCTCTAGGCAAGTCTGGTTTAATCTGGAGAACATGTTTACGTGGATGGTGAAAGATAACTTTGTAAGCAAACCTAAAAACCAAGTAGTCTCATATCCAAATGCCCAGTTTATGAGGTAAAATAAATCCGGACACAATTTTCCACAAATTATCTCTTATCAGTTGTAAATCTCAAACCTACACCAAAAATATCCTTTGCCATCTGATTTAATCACACCCAAAGGCAGACATTCCAAGGTTATCCTCTTTGTGGTACTCCCCAGGCTTTGGGTCTTGTTCCTTTCACTCTATTGAAAACTTTATAAAAGTCCTTGGCAGCAAGGAATCCTTCCTTGTTGGTGACTCACTGGTATAAGCACTTCCATATTCCTTTCCCAACTCCCACCACCCACAGACACTTGCATTTTGTATGCAGTGGTCGCCCTGATGTCCTCCCCACTTCACATGCTCCAACCATCAGTTTCTGCAGAGTAGAACAACAGGGCTCCAAAGAGGTGTGATAGTGCAAGAACTATCCTGAGCTTGCAAAGAACTCATCCTTTTGGGGAAAATTGCCATGCCTGATCACAGGGGAGCTTTTCCCCTCTTCCAGATGCTTTGGCTTTAGTGGGCAGGTCAAGGCCAAAGCTTTCCAAGAGGTGCACGAGGTTTTAGCCACACAATTTGCTTTAAAGTCAAAGCGAGACATGCAGCTAAACCTTGGCCAGCAGTTACAGTATGTGGCCTTTCATAACTATTACATTTATTGGTTTGGTGAGCACTATGAAATACTCTTTGGGTGGGCTTGAACCTCCCCCACAAAAAAACAATTATAGGCTCTGAGCTGGTAAACAGTGAGGCTTGCAGGGCTGCTCTTGGCTTTGCCTTCATGTTGGCCAAACCTCCAAGCCCTGCGCTCAGCACCGGCAGCTGAACTCCGATAGCATCAAATGCGGGATGAGGTCACAGCTTCTGAAATCCCACTTATCCTTACCCAAACACTGCGCAAAACCTTCAAACTCTCAAAAGCATATATAAAATATCACGCTTAATAAAGCTATTGTATCACAGCAGAGCCTGGATGTAAGCTCTCTAAATCCTGGCTATTTCCTTAGGCACCGATTATTTGGTTTTCTCTAATGCGGGATTCTGTGTGTTGTTTATACAGCACATTTATGGTGCTGCACCTCTAAGCAAACTTTCTTCTAAGGAGAAGGGCTGGAAGGTTTTACACCCCTGAATTTCTGCCTTTTTTTTTTTTTTTTTTTTGTGCAGATTCATTTTGCTTTTAACTGTGCAGCAATGCATTTAGAGGAGCTGCAAATGCACAAGCACATGAGTCCCCATGCCCTTATTTCTTTCTCTGGGAGACTTCAGTTTGTTTATTATTGCTATTTGGAAGAAAGTTCAGCCAGTCCACATCCATGCCCTTGGCCTTTGCTTCTGAAACCTTGTCCCCACGAAGCCCATGAGAAATTTGGCGTCTAAACCATTGCCACTAGCATTTCACTACCCAGAATTTACTCTGGAGCAAAACTTACTCTTGAGACCCCTGATTAATACATGTCAGCTCACACATCAAAGCTCAGAAAGACACAGGACGGGCATGTGTTCACATATCTCCTTCAACAGTGTTGGCAGTGGCCACATCAGGACAACCTGATGTGAAAATAAAAAGTATCCGGAGGTAAACAAGAGATAATTTCCCAGCTATGGGGAGGGAAGACTGGGAACAGTCTCTAAAAAGGATGTGAACTGGAGCTACGTTTGTAGATAAAGCCACTGTAGCCAGCTGCTGGCACTGGCTCTGGTGTGATCCAGGAAGGAGGGTGGTGGAGCACGGTGGCCCTGGGGACAGTGCCCACAGCTGCTGTCACCTCCCGTCCCTGCCGAGCTGGAGCATCCTCTGCTTGTGCCCCAAGCCCCTGCCCTGTCCCAAAGGATGCTCCAGCCTTGGGGGAAAACCCCTTCGTTTTGCATTTCTCCTTCTTTGCAGAATCCCCCAGAGGAGAAAAACACAGCAGAATGAGAGTGGACGATATTTTGACCTCTGCTTTTTATTTTATGCCTTTTAACCAATGCAGGAAAGAAAGCTGAGCAAAACAGTGTAAAAATAAACAGAAAAATTCATCTGCCAGCCTCTCCTGTCATCCAGAAAAAAATACCCCCTTTCCCACATTTGTCCCTGTAGGCTTCCATCTGCGGTACAAAAATTATCCAGGTACTGTTGGGTCAACACAGGACTTATAAGGTAAATGAGAATGACTAATGTGACATTATACCCTCACTGAACTCTTTCCAGTGGCCGTTTGCAAGCAGCTGAAGCCAATCCATCAGCGGATGTAACAGCATTTGTTTCTGAAACATCTGGTCTATATCAATATGTAAATCAGTTCGGCACAGAAGGAAACACACAAAGAGATTTTAATCTAAATGCCTCATGTTTTTGTTGTTGTTTTTTCAAGGAACTGTAACCAGCCACCTCACAGCATTACTTTTCTGACTCTTTCATTTCTTTCTGACTCTTGCTGTAATACTCCTTAAATATTCAAATATTAGTTTGTGATGATTATTCCAAAAAGTGTTTCTAGCAGGTTTTTTTTTTGTTTTTTCTGGAATAAAAGTATTTTCTTACCAAAGGAATTCAGGCCTGCTGAATTCTGAATTAGACCTTAATTGTATCCCCTGTCAATCACTTTTAATCCAAGCGGCAGTTAGGGCAAGCAGACCTCACATGTTTTGGCAAGTCAATGGTAAAGTGACTTGGAAAACACCAAGGCAAGCTGATACTGTGATTAAATAGCCAGGAAGGGACTTGGTTCCCATTCTTTGAGGGAACGTTCTCCAAAATGTGCCAGACCTCATTTCCAGAAGATGATAAATACATTTCTGATGCAAAAATATTATGGCTTCCATTTTAAATAGGGCTGAAAACTTCCTCCCCATTCATGAACTCAGAGCCCTCAGCATTTCTGAAAAACAGATTGCTTGTTTTACAGCTTAAATGTGGATCTGGGGGCTCCTCTTTGTGATACTCTTGACATGGTGATTGAAATGAAAGAATGAAGGCACCCAGATGTTCATGAAAAAGAAAGTAACAAAAATGCATTAAGCTACATATAAATATTTTAAATAGAATATCGACAACTGGGACCTGGATGTGAGTTGAACAGTATTTTACAACACACAGGTTTTAAAAGGTCTTTATTTGATTTGAAGTGTTTCTCCTCATCTTTAAATCTCTCCATCCAGTACTTTCAATCTGGGAGATCTTCTGAACTGAGCCAAAGTCTAGGAGCTGTAAAATGTAATTCATGAGAAATCGTTATTAAAAGAAAAAAAAAAAACGTTACTGACAGGTTGTTTTTTCCTTATCTAGAAGACTGAAATATGAAAAAGAAAGAAACTGTTTTCTTGTTGAAAATCAGGCTCTGGAAATGACTCCTTGTGGGTAGATCCACACCAGTCTCTGCAGAATCGCTTGGAGTTGGGGAGGGAGGAGGGAAGATGAGCATAAGCACTTGGAAGGATCAGTGACCTAGAAAAGATTTTTAGAATTCCTCCAGTTCTCACCATCAGATAAAAGCACAGACAAAAAGTGAGTGCCTCATCTTCTCTTGTTCCCTTCTAATAGTTTCCTAATGAAGTAATTACAATGTACTCATTTGGAAACATAGAAAATAGAAGACAGGACTAGAAAATTTAAGGGGAGGGGGAGAGGCTTACTTGGCCAATAACTGCCCTGCCTGGATCTCTTATCAGTGTACCACCCTACAAAGATCATGTTAAAAATTTCCCCAAATCAGTCTTCTCTACAGACTTTGTGCATGCACACATATACATATAAGTACCAGTTAATCAGTATGATCGCTTTTGCAGCCGATCACCCACTGTAACACAAATATATCTGCCATGTAAGGGACCAGGTAAAGTTTAAAGCAGAAGGTAATTTTTTAATATCTGTTGTTAATCCACACTGGACAATCAGCCAGGCTTCCAGGCACACAAATCTGCAATAGAAGTGGCAGATTTTATGTCTTTGACTCAAGACCATCACAGCTACAGCAAAATGCCACCAGGAGCACACTTGTATGAGACCTACTGAAAAAAGGTCTCAGTGAGCTGTAAGGACTTCATGGTTATAAAAAAAGGTTTTTAGAAAAATATAAATGAATGTAGCTGAGAAACTTTTTGGAAATTATGAGGCAGGCAATCTGGAGCAGATGGGGAAAATCCTGTACATGCACTGTACTTGATCATTACGTACAAAATTTAGAAAGCAGGACTTTAATTTACCTGCTGTTGTTCATCCATGCACAGTTTTGGAGAGAGGGGACTCTCAGCTTGTATGCAAGGAGCTGATGTCAATGCTGCCTGCATCAGCACCCAGCACTGAGCATGCCCCAAAAAAGCCAAAACCGATTGGCCAAGACTTCTTCCTCACAGCCACAGATGCAACTGGCCCAAAATGTTGCTCCTGCTAACAATGCATCATCTGTAGCTGACAGAGGAAACATTGTGTTTTGGCTTGCCAAGTGTGCAGATGCTGAAGATCCACAGGAAACATGCAGTCAAGCTCAGGGAAATTTATCTGCATGGGCTGGTCGTGCACGTGGCCCAGCTAAACCCGTACAAACCAGGCTGCAACCAGTGGGACAAGACCCCATGAGGGAGTGGGGTGCATGGGCAGTGGCTCTGTGTGCATCTGTGGGTGATCTCCTGCAAGTCCTTTCAGAGCAGCAGGCACCTCTTTCTCCATCTGCTAAGGGGGTGGATTCCTCTTTTGGAAAAAGCTTTGGGATCCAAGGGTGAAAAAATGCTTGGTGAACACTAAACCAGAAGTAAATCCTTTGCTACTTTCTTTAGCTTTTCCTCTGCAGAGATGGAAATTAAGAAAAGAATAAACGAAGGAAAAGACAGAGAGATTTTCACTGAAACTGTAAATGTTATTTTCATCCATCCATCCATCCATCCATCCTTCCATCCATCATTAAACCAATAAAAAATACTATGTAACAACTTAAATATTTATTCAGCCAGGAAAACCATTGTCTTAGCAAATTAGACCCTTAAATCTTCTTTATCTTTCCAAGCTGAATGAGGCAAAAACCTAATTAAAGATGAAAACTAAACCAACCTCTCAAATTCTCCAAAGCTGGAATGGTAACACAAGTATGTCTTGCTTAACAGGGGAGTTTTATCATGACAGCTACCCTGCCAACTTTTTATTAAGGCTTAAACTGCGTCCAAACAATTTTCTTCACAGGAGGAACCCACTCCCTTCACGTGTCTACTGAGAAGAAAGCCCTTATTCTCCATTTGCCATCATCCGTGTATGTGGTCAAATTCTCCCTGGGTAACCGAGTGTGAAGCTAACACTTTGGACAGAGTTGCAAATGAGAAGTGCTCTTACATATTATTATCGGAGAAGAGCACACAGCTCTGGTGGAGCTGGTTGGGTTTCTGAAACCTTCATCCTCCTCCCCCCTTTTTCCATCTCCTCTTTTCTTTTCTCCATTGACTCACCTTTGCAGCCTGGGCTCCAGAAGAGCCTGATGTTGCCAAAATCAGAGCAGCAGGGTCTGGTGGGGCAAGGAGATGAATGTTGTGTTTTTAAAGTTAACTGAAGTTGGTTTCTCAGAGTTCATGCCGGTGTCACAGCGTGTGATGAACTCCTACACATTTTGAAACTTGATCTTACACCTTGCCTTTTATGAAGATGAAAACCTTGGCAGGTGATTATTTTGCTTTCTCACATCATATCAGACGGTTTAAGCACCAGTCTGCTTGTTAAGAGCCAGCTGTTGCAGAGCAAAAGAAAGAAAGAAAGAGAGAGAGACAGAAATCCCCCCTAAAGCCCAGACTCAGAAATCTCAGTGGCAAGCTGCTGCTGCTATCTGCACAGCTTTCATTAGGTTTTCTTGCAAAACAGTGAATGAAGGGCTTTTAAAACACTGGTCCTTGTGTCAATATTCAAGAAGGAAAATGTAGAAAAAAGCAAGAAGCACCAGCACACGATGCCTTATTTCTGCTTGTAGAGATGAGCCTGCAGGTACTCAGCTCAAGGGATGGGCTCTCTATGGGGTTATCATGAGCAATGTAGTGCTTAGAGGCTCAGAAATGGGGACACCTCTGTACTGCCAATGCTGCCTTTCGGTGATTGACTTTTAGACCTTGTCCAGGTCCAAATGAGACAGGAGATGGGCAGGTCCTTCCTCCAGAGAGAGACAGAGGGCAGGGTCGTGATGATGGCTGTGCCCTGCACAGAACCAGCTGACCCACCTTCCTCACCTTCATCTTATTGGCTGGATTAATTGCTATGCAAGCAACCTACTGAAAAGATCTCAAATAAATGTCCTTTGTATTGATGCTGTGCCATCTGCAATGGCACATGAAACACTGGCTGATGTGTTCTCCCTGACCTTGGTGCCTGCTTTAAAAAAAAAATCTTCATTTTTGTAAGGAACCTTTCCTCTATGATGAGCCAAGAGAGACTGTCCTGGACATGCCCTTCCCTCTCCTCCCAGAAGGGGAGGAGAGCGATGATAGACTCCCCTGGTGAAGCAGATGTGCTGTGAGAATTTCGTACTGGGAGCAGTGGGACTAAATGGGACGAGTCACGTAGAGTATAGCATATTGGCAAGGGTTGCACAGTATTTCCTTCGCTGTTCGATAAAAATATTTTTTTTTCACTTGCCAAGACTATCAAAGTAACCGTTTGCTCTTCACTATGACCAAAGGAAACAGTGTTTCTTCCACTATCAACAAAAGGAATATATTTATGTCTCAAACCAGCTTTTCCACGTGCACACCCCCCCTCAGAAAGCTGAATTTAAATCATTCTGAAATGAATTCAGTGTCTCTGTGCTGGACGCTCACTTCCTTAGAAAAGCAACGATGGGACAATTTTTCTCTAGTACATCTCTTGAATTTGGCCCAGCACATGCTGTTGAACAGTTTTTCCTTCCGTTTCTCCCTCTACTACGACTGCTTGGTTTCAGCTACTGTAAGCCTGACCCACATCCCATTGCGGTCCATGGAAAACCGCAGCTGGGCTGGGGTGAGCGATAGCCCGGTTGTAGCCCAGCCTCACAGAAAAAGGGAAACAGAGGAGGAATAACTTTGGGACAGCTGGACTATGTCTGGTACCAGGTCTCTTCGTTGCTTGTCTTTATTAGCTCATTAAGCATGTAACAAGAGGCTACTGCTATCTGACCATAGCAAACCTCACACACACGTTGTTTTCTCTGTAAAAACACATTTGGACACTCTGCTAGTAAAACGAGCAAAAGTCCCTGATGAAAATCACGTTCACCACCTGTACGTGCAAGGTCCTTGGCCATTGCAAGGAAAGCTTGGTCACTGTGAACTTCCTTTAGGGCCCCAGAAAATGTTGTTCTGAAGATGCAGAAGAAATAGCAGATTTTGGTTATAACATAAGAATAATATTGCCATGCTGTTAGCTCCTTGCTTACTCGAAACAGCCGTCTAAGGGCATTGGTAATTTTGCATGTTTGAGCACCAAATATGCCAAATGCAAAGAGTGTTTGACATCAATAACCTTTCATATAGCAAAGAAATGGAAATAAGTTTATTATTTATTTTTCATTTTGGCAAACATACAGGCAAATTCATTTTCTTCTTCTTTGGGACTAATATTAACAAATCCATGTCATGTCAAGGAAATTCTGGTTTGGTGGACCTCGATTTAGGCAAGCTTGGAGTTGTTTGTAATAGTAGTTTTGCCCCCATCTCCAAGATCACTTTTTTTTTTTTTCCTAGTAATACTTAATCTGTCTTAAGATGGATGTTTAGAAGATTGCCCGATTGTGAGTAAGAAAAATACTTATGGAGTCAGTGGAGCTGGCATATAAAATCATATGTCTAGAACTGTTGTTTTCTTTGCTTAGTTATGCAGAGTTAAAAATGTAGAAATCTCACTATAAATTTGGCTACAATGTTCAGAAAAAAAGTGTAGGTCGATAAGGAAGCAATGGTATGTTATGTTATCGTATTCTAACCCATCTGACCACTATACGAATATATACTTTGACTATTCATACAAGTAAGTATACGTATCTTACACACAACATGAAAACCTATTTATACATTTGTTGGCTAATTAATAGCCACAGCTTTTCTTCCTAGAGTTTGAACCCAAAACCCCAAACGGGTGTCTTCTATAATTGTTATCTTGTTGCTTGCTGCCAGCACGTGCAGTGGTCTAACAGTACCCTGAAACACAAATCCATACCCAGAAGCATATATACACCCACCAACATATACGTATCACTGGAAAACAGAAGCTCTGATTTTTCCATGCACAGCTACACCCTTTTGATAGTTGTTTACAGCTTTTGTTGCAGTTATGAATGCACATAAAAAAAAGCCATTTCTCCATAGGTGTCCTAGGGAGCCAAAATGGGGCACAGTAGCACTGCTAACAGCACGTGCCACTGCCCTTCAAGCATCAAGCTGGGCTTTTCATGTGTTTGTTTATTTTAGATAGGGACAGAAATAGTTAATTCAACTCTAAAGATTACTTTGATAACAGTGTCATGCTGATTATCAACACAGAAATGTAACTGAGACATTAAAAACTGGAATTGATTGATTCCTGCATATGCATAACCCTATATGTGTGCATGAGATAGTTGTGTAAAGTACTCAATTAAGACTCTTCATATGGAAAATAACTGAAACATCTCTGGCTCCTGTGCAGACACTGCAGGTAGGATTTCAGGAAACTCTTCGTTTCTCACTGTTTCTCTGACATTCATTGAAACATTCAGCAATGAGCTTCAGGAAAACAGAATCAGATGAAGACAGCAGTTTCAGTTTCCCACTCTGCAGGTAGGACCACCACCACTTGTCTTAATAGGCAAAAATAAAAAGGCTTGCAGCTGAAGGCTGACCACCAAACATCAGGAAAATAAATCATTTGATATCCAAGATACGGTCAATATTTTCATTTGTGAGAAGAAACAAGGATTTCTTCTAAAAATGAGTACAGAAGAGCTGGGAATGGTGAACAGAACAATACAGTTGTAGGTGGCAGGATTATTATTTTGTTAACAGATGGATAAATCAAGGGCTTTCTTGTTATTTTATTTTTGCAGCGTACTTTAAAAATACTCACACACCCACTTAGTGCTTCCTCATCGATAACACCAGCAGCAGGGGGGAGACAGTGTCACCTTCCATAAACAGGTACTGTTGACACATGGCTTGTAAAATAGAACAATTTCAATAGGGTTAGAGCCAGCTCAGAGAAAAGGTGCAGATAACACTGCCTTATCTGACAGTATTAGCCAAAAAATATGCCTGCGTATTTGAAGCCCCATATTTGTCTGATCCGCACATACTTTGCTGACACGGGGCCAACACTAACAAGGGTTCTAATTGGTCATACAGATCAGACGATGATGTTCAGGAAGATGAAAATAATATTGGCCCAATGAGATTGTTTTGTGTTTAAAGGCTGTCGATTTTCTGCTCCAGCTTGGGCTGGAGTCACACCAGCTGACAGCGGCCAGCATTTAAACGAGATTTAATGAAGCTGTTTGGTAACTGTGCACACACACACACACACGGTGTGGACCACAGTGCTGCTAATGCTCGGTAGAGCCTTTCCAAAATAACAGTTTGTTTTTTCCTTAAAACACAGCATGGAGATGATATAATTCCTGAATTTTTATGAGGCCTTTCCCAGGGGTCTGGAGATGGTTTCGTATGTAACAAACACGAACTCAGAGAGAGGAAAATGCAGAATACTGAGAAACCCACCAAACCAGAGAGTGATTATAAGAAAAAAATTGAGGGATGGTTAATGCTTGAAAACAGGAGGGGAGAAGTGGTGGCATCGCAGGTTTCCAAACCTCATTAAATACATCTTACTTATCCAGCCTGTTGCCCAGAGCTTGGATAGGGGGGTTAGCACTGTGATAATTCATCACACCGCAGCCATGCTGCCATTTCGCATTCGGCAAATACTGCCTCTAAAAATGCATCCTGCATGTTTTGTTGAGTTTCCAACTTGCTGGCCCGCGTGGTTATTGTATCCGTCTGACTTTCTTTAAATTTTCCCCCTTCTCATCCCTTCCCTTCATAGCTGATGGCTGAATCCCTCTGGAAATTCCCCCACATCCATCAGTGAGAGAATGGGTTTTCTGTCTGCCAACGCAGCCCTTGGCAGACAGCAAAATGTCTCATGTATTTACTAGGTGAAATATCTGGATTATTGTCAGAGCGTTCAACAGAGATATTCATTCATGTATCAGCATTAGCTGTACCCAAAGATTAGTTAACAGGATAAATGTCTCATAAACAGGAGTGAGAACAGTCTTTATGAAAACAAGTAGACTTTAAATCACAGAGAGCTCTGCTAAACAGTGACATCAACCTGCGATCGTTCATATCTGTGAGGATTTTATTTTGCATGGATTTGCATCCTTTAGATTTCACTCTCTAAAATTAGTCTTAACCACCAAAAATTTGCCTGATCTAGGCTCCAAGTGTGGTTGAACCACTGACTTCCATTCCTGAACCGATAAATTTGCAGAGGCTGTCTCAAAATTGGACACCGTTCATTAAAAAGTCAATCCTGCTTAGTTTGAAAGGTTCCATCTTACAAATGAGCAAGAACTAAAAAAATGCTTCATTGCAGGCCTCCAAAATTTGGTTATCCAGACAGATGTCTGCCTCCTCTCTTATTTTGCAGTCTTCCCCTTCTTTCCCCACTTTTTTTTTTTTTTTTAAATCAGTGATTTTCATAAGTAAAATTCACTGCTTTGGGGCTGGCTTTTTTGAACCACACACATTTCTAGGAAACCCTTGCCAAGAAATGTCTGTAAAAGTATTTCTAGATGTTTGGAATTTCCTAGCAGTAGTATGGAAGTTTGGTTTGAATCTCTCGCTCAGCAGGAGGAAAATTGAGCTCAACAGGTTTATGAGTATAAAAGCCATCTGTTTGATAGCGAACCTGGAAGAAGACTGAAGGTCTGTCTCTGAGATGATGAAGTGAAAAAGAAAGGTTTCTGTTTCCTGTTGCTGAGAATTAATTATACTGTTAATAGTGTGTTAGAAGAAGTAGGATTGCTTTAAGTTGTTACTTAAGCCCAAAGAAATAAATAGGACTTTAACAAAAAGATTTCCTGAAGCAAAATCCACCATAACTTTTTTAAAAGTTGGTCACATACCCAGAAAAGTTTGTGTGCCAAGACACTTCTCCATAAATATACACTGGAAAGGTTTTTTTCTTCCTCCTTTCTATTTCTTTAAATCGAAAGCCTTTGTGGATAAAATATTGGGATTTCTGGTGGAACTGGCTGCTTTACGTGCCTGACCATCATGTGGCATCACTCACAGCCTTAAATTTATTCATGTTCTCAGATAAAGCCCCTTGATGTAACATTGCTTGGGCTGCATTTCTTGTAGTTGATGCTGCTTTGTGGCTTCCCTGGGATGTCCGGAGGGAAGGAGAGCTGTGAAATGCCACTCAACTCTGTGGTGGGAGTGCAGGGGGAGAGAGAGAAGTGGGAGATCCCTCCCTAGAGCTAATAAAATATTTCAACAACAAAAAAATCCCAACCAGAAACTGTGGGTGAGAGCTGGGCTGCTCAGAGCCACTTTTGCAGGAACCAAATTCCCTCTGCTTTTTACAGAGGGAACCAAGGGAGATGAGGTTCTGGTTTTGCCACTCGCTCCTCATGTGTGGTGTGACTATCCTCAGTAACCCCCCTCTAAGACACTGTTTAGATGTTTCAGGTCAAAAACCATTTAGCATGGTATAACTTTTTGGTAGATTTGCAGTAAAACAACTTAGCTGCCACATATCTATACCTTTGAAAACCATCAACAAAGCACAGACTGTGGAAGTCACTATATACCAACAACTAAAAAAAAATCTATATGGGAATAGATATCTGCAAGCAGGCCACTTGCAAAGCCTCCTGCATGGGGGATTTGTGGGAGAAAAACATCTCAGCGCCCTCAAAAAGCACAGAAAAGTTCCTGCCCTCTCCATTCTCATTCTCAGCCTGAGTCCAAACCACTCCGGCTGCAGGATCACCCTTCTAAAATGCAAATTCTCATTGCACAAAGCTGAATAAATACTGACGGCGAAGGTGGACAGGTCTGTTAGACTTCGGTACACACTGGCTTTGTCCCTCTGTGTGCTGGCATGAGCACAGAGCGGGGGTTTTTGGAGGGCTGCCAGCGGGGCTAGATGCCACCACTATTTTCTTTAGTGTGTTGTAAACCCCAGGTGAGTTTTGACACCATCAGTACCCTTGGCGGACACTCGCTGCATTATATATGAACTGTTTGGAGCATGTTGAGTGTGGAGACTCCTGTAATGTCCAGAAGTATTTGGGTGTACAAAGAAAAATACAGCTGAGCTAACAGAGCTTTAAAAGAAGCTGACTTGGGTGCTTGATAGCCCCTGCGTAAGGCTTGCTTGTCAACATTACCAGGCGAAATCTATGAAATCTATGCCTTCAACCTGAATATACAAGGAGAGCCAAAATAACACATTATGAGCGTTAATGCAGTTGAAAGTAAAACCGCATGTTTTCCAAAGGGTTTAAGAGCTCATTTGAAGTAGGGCAAAGGGTCAGAAAAGAAGGAGTCCCATTTATGTAGCTTTGGCAACTGTTTAAAAATGAAGAAGCCCCACTTAGAACATGTACATTTCATTATATCACTGCCGCCCTTGTCACTGGGAGGAAAAGCGGAGATGCTCGTCCTGGCTTGGACCCTGCAAACTCCGAGAGTTTCCCAATTTCTCAAAGAAAAAAAAAGGAAAGAAATGGTTCTTTGTTAGGAGTGAGTGGAAAGAGTGCAAACCCCAACTGATTTTTAATTTTTTAAGGGGATTTTTATGCTTAGGCAATAGGAAAAATCTGAGCATGTTTTACAGCACCGTGTTAACTGCCAGGTGACCTGGGGCACTGGGTACCACCTGGGGCACCGAGGGTGGCTCAGCATCTCCTGCTGCAGTGTGCGGGGTGGCTTGGCGAGCTGGGCTGGGGGTTACGTTGGTGAGGGTGCCTGGGGCACTTCTGCTCATTGCTGCCTCCAGCTCGTCACCCCAGGCCCTGTGTTGCACCTTTCATGTCTTTCTGGCCATGCTTTTGCTTTGTCCTTTGCTTTGCTGCAGCCTTGGCATCTATATTTCCCAACAGTTGATGCCTCTTGTAATTACTCGTAAACCTGTCCCTTGTCTCTGATGTGACCACTCAAATCCTCCTCCTGACTCCCTGACACTTGTAGCACCCAAGGCACCAATCCTCTTTAGGCTGTCCCAAATTCAGAGAAGCAGGGAATGCTCCCTGCCCTGTCCTATGCAAAGCCACCAGAGAGGACCAGGGCACCTGGAGCAACATAGTTCAGGTCTGGAGAGGCTCCATGAACCTGCAAAGATGTGTTGGAGAGAAGCTGTCAAGCTACCTGCCCCCCAGGACCATTGCAGCTTTCTTGCCAGCACACCTGGCTTGTAAAAATACAGCAGGAACACCAGCATTTTGCCCCGCAGGACTGGTTTCCAGTAAGTTCAGCCTTTGGTGTGGATTTCTTGGTCCCATCTTCAAGGGCTACAAATCAGCTGAGTGCTGGAGTCTGCTCAGAGTGAATCCTGCCATCTGCCTGTCCTGGGCATACAGCCTTGAGAACAAAACTTGGTCCATTAAATGTAAAATAGTTGACTCGAGCTTGTCTGCTTTTTCTCTAGGGATTTGGAAAAAAAAAAAAGTGTGTTTCTGTTAAAAAGAAACATGTCCCAGGTCCACAGGCTTGAGCAGAGAGCAAAGGGAACATTTTTGTCTGAGGTTCTAGTTAAATCACTGGCAGAACATCACTGCTTTTCAAGCACTTTAACTCAGATCCAACAAAAATCTATAAAAAGCTGTTAAGTTGCGATGAAGGAGAGCCACAGCGGTAATGAGTTTACTACAGTCCTTCAGGGTAAACTCCGACTACTGCAGCGTGAAGAGCCTGACTGCTGTTCCTGGAGGCCAGCAGGTATTGCCGCAATGTAAGGTCCCACGTGGACCTTCAGCCTCCCCTTGTTCCTGCCAGAAACCCCAGAGCAGATCAAGAGGGAAAGTGAGGTGTTGATCTGAGTGTGCGTGTCCGCTGCAACATTCAGCTCTGTTCATGGGGTGGAAAGGGCCCTTGGCTGGAAGAGCAGGTTGGGCTGGTGGTTTTATGGAGAGGAACTGCATGAAAAGGTGAGAGAACTGGAGTCACAGAGCATGATGTGGAGGTGGATCAAAGCTCCATGGGGGATATCTGCTGGGCACCAACCAGCGATTTAGGAGGTCTGCATCTTTCATGTTCAACAGATTTTCATTTCTCTTCCAAATATTCAAGGGGAAGAAGAAGAGGGAGGTAGACCCCCCAAACCCCAAATTGAACAGTTTCAAGAGAACCAGAAGCAACCAGACTTGTAGCTAGTAATGCAGTGATCAGCAGCTGCAAAGTGTCCCAGAAACCTGCCTGTGAAGAAAAGGAGAAAGACTCCAAGTGTGCATCATAGCTGTCTGCAAAAGCCATTTCTGTAAGAAGGATCATGTGAAGATCCCTCTCCTCTGGGGCTGTGAGTGCTGTAAGAGACTTCAAAGACCACAGAGACTCCTGGTAGTGGAAGCTGGTGGGAGACATTTGCCCAGGGAGTGGAGATGATACTCCTTGACCAAGCAAAACCTCAGACTCCTAATTCAGCTTCTCTTATCTCCTGTGGGTACCGTATAGAAACCGGAATGGCTTCTGCTATTCATTCCCATTCATTCTGCCAAATCAATCCTACTATAGGATTGTTTTAAAATTTTGTTCCATTATAGAAAGGGCCTTGAATTTGAGTACCTTTGGGGGGTTTATGGCTGCAGTAAGATCAAGGGAGCAGGACAACCCACATGGTGTGTCTTGTAGAACAGTCCAGAGGGCTCTCTGGGATGTTCCAGCTATATTTAGCCAAAAAGGGGAGATCATGGTAGGGAAACTTTGTAGGTACTGGGACCGATAAGCCCTCTAAGAGAGTGACAATGAAAGCTACAGCTGATGGTGGCAGCTCCAGAGAGATGCCGGCCTCCCACGCACAGTTGACTGCGTCTTTTCTGCAAAGCAGAGGCATTCTGCCTCTTGCAGCAGCAAACTCTTTTCTGTGTCAACGTTTCCCTCTTGCTTTTGAAATCAGAATGACTGGAGGGTCTTTGCATATGAGAGTCTAAATTAAATATTGACTAAGAGGTTTCATGTGAGCTTGAGTGTTTTTAAGAAAATCTAAATGAATCCCACAGGATGAATTTATGGCTCTAAAATAGATTCAAATAGAATAAAGGACGTGTGAGTTAGAGGCACAGAAAACGTCTCAAATGGCAGATGTGTCAGCAAAAAAATAGAGACTGGGAAGACAGAAAAAATATTAGGGATATAAAGAGGCTGGAAGTAGAGATAATTTGCCTGTACTACAGTAAGGAAAGACAGTTTATCTAATATTCCCCAAATTACTCTTCTCCAAATATTTGTTGGTTGATTTGCTTTTCCTTTCCAAAGCCTCAACAGCCTGATTTTATTTTCCTGGCTGCACGGAGGACCAGGAACACCAACAACACAGATTCCAATGTGAAATCCTACTTGCTGGCTCAAAAACCTGTACCTGGTGTTGATGGGATATAAGCATCAATTTTTATTACAGCTTTATTTGCTACCTGTAAACAATGAGGAGAGTCTGCTACAAAGTAAAAACATAAGTTACATGAAAAATATTGATGTGCACAGATAATGCTATACATCCCTTGGGTACCAAGTGGATGAAAAGAGTCAGAAAGTCATTAGCAGGGAGGGACAGAATAATTATAAGACATGTTGCAGTTAGACAAATTACAGCTGTAGCTCTTTAGCTTGTGTTTTACTAGTCTGAATTTCAAATAATCCCTCTGTAAAAAACTAATGATGGACTCCAAGTCTGAAGGAGGGAAAAAAAAGTATGTAAAATCTTCCCAAGTTATGTATCTATAGTACATTTATGTGAACATATTAAATAAATGCAATGTATTAAAGCTCAGTAAATATTTACCAATGTACAGGTCTGTCCGGTAGTGAACACAGTGGACTGATGCAAGTGTGCATTAAATGTACCTCCACATCTTTAGCTTTGTTTTCTTCTCCCTTCACAATATTAAAAATGGGAAAACAACATTTGAAATGTTATGGTTGTAAAATTAGAGAGCAGCTGCAGCCTTTTCTTCTGATTAAAATGAACCATTTTTTAGTAAAAAGTCTTACAGAAATATAAAAGAGAAATTTTGATCATTTCTGAGCCTAGCCACAGAGAAAATCAGCAATGAATAGGATTTCATGTGTTTTTGATTACCTTTTCCGGCTCATTCTTCTTATTTAAAGTTCATTTTGAGTTTTGACTGGTTCTCCTTTTGTCTCCGCTGTTTTGGTCCTCCTTCAAAATTTGGGTGGTTTGGGAAGCCTTCTCCTGGGAGCCCTCACTGGGGAGACATTTCCTGGTGGGGATGTGGCATGGCCGCAAGTGGGGACGAGGGATCATGTCTTGTCTGGGACAGGGGACACACACGTACCCTCACCACACAGCTCTGGGGCTGACCCCGCACCCTGGTTGTGCCACATCTGAAAAGAGGAGCACAGGGTATAAATATTAACGTAAACATCTATTGATATCAGCTGAAGGTCTAGCGCAAAATGCTTTAAAAGTTCTCCTGTGCTTTTTCTTTTTTTTTTTTGCTGGTGGTTTTCTCCCCCTCTCCATCCTTCTGACAAACTCCATTGATAATCTCCAGGAGCAATGGATGTGAAGGGAGAAATGGAAGGAAGGGAATTTTTTTTGGAAGAAAAACTTTTCAAATCACAGAAGTGAATTTATATAAGATTTCCACTTCCTTTCAGGTTAAAACCCCTTTTAAACCAAGGGGCTAAGCTGTCAGTATTGGATCCAAATTCAAACCACTCCAGGCAGGCCTAATTAAAAAAAAATCACCAGGGCTGGTGTCGAGGGACCATTCAAAAGTCTGAGGACAGAGCCTATCCCTTCATCAGAAAACAAAGAGAAACCCTGAATATGTATGAAGATGGTCAGGAGCTTTCTCAAGCTCCCACTCCTCTCCTTGGGAAACCCAAAAGTATCAGCTTTAAATCTAACTGGTGCGCTCATGAGACACAGGCACTCATTGTACCCAAGACCTACGGTATTAATCACTTCTAGATTTCCCTTTCCTCTTTCTGAAGAGGGGATTTTCTTTTTTAATGTCATTAAATAGTGTTGCCTGAGATTAGACTGTCAGGGACATAATGCCAGGAAAAAAAAAAACTGCCCCCAAACCGGAGGGCTCTGACCTGTTTCCAGAGTCAGCGCTCGGGAGGCACAGGTAACCGCTGTGGTTTTGCCCAAAATGCTACAAGCCCTGCTTTATGGCGCAGCTGAAGAGAGTGATGGTCCCACTGGTCGGAATATGCAAACAGCTCTAGATTAAAAGAAGCCAGATTGCCTCCCAAACCAAATATTGAATTAGGTTTGGAATTTTTTTTCCATCCCCTTTTTCATCTCACATTTGTGCTGCTCTAGTCTCAGCTGTGTCACTGGCTTCTTTGTCCACATGTCCTGCAAAAATACTGAATATCTCAAGCTGTTGTTTGTACTCGGATTTCTGGTCTGCTTTACCCGTGACATTAATTCAATGTATCAGAAATAAAGAAACTTCTAACCATAGGCTGTCGAGTGCTTAGGTATCTTCTGGACTTATCCTTTCAGTATTCTTTGTTGTGTGTCTTCTTGGTATGTTTTTGCTGTATATATTGATGAGAATAAGATTTTCTCATGATGTCTTTTCCTTGCTTCTTTTCTCATCTGGCTGTAATTATGGATGCATGGCAGAGTGGTATATCTACGTATATATAGGTGACCCCACGAAGGTTTTCATTAGGATGTTGGACATCCAGAAAGTTTGAGTCTAATCCTACTCCTGCCCTACTCAATGCCACCAGTTTTAGTTCCAACCAAAAGGAAGAATTGTGTCACACAAGGAAAAAAAGAAAATTAAATTGCTTTTGAACTTTTCAGAAATGACAAATCAACTCAGAATTTGAGTTCTGTATAAAGGGGGAGGAAGGAGAATGTTTTTCTGATTGCCAGAATTTGTCTTGTGAATTCAGTAACTGAATTGTTAAGACTATCCAACCTGGAGCGATCTTCTTTCAACCTCCTTGTGTTTTTTTTTAGTGGGATGTGAGGAGAAACTGGCCCTGTGAATTACAGCAGCTTTGTGATGGGACAACATTTTCTCACTACTGTATTTTAATATCCTTCTCAACAATGACATCTTCTACTCATTAAAGGTAGACCAGTGAGTGAATCTAATAACGTATTTGTGGAAACATAAGGAGCTGAAATATGCTGTTGGCTTTTCAGGAAACAGAGGTTTTTCAGAAATGCCAGAGAAATGAGATTTTATTTTTCCAAGGCATCAATTTTTTAAGGAACCCAAAATGTGCATAATCATATTATAGGCAATCAGGGTGCTATTCAGCTACTATATCAAACAGGCATGTCATTAGCGCAGCAGGCTAATTGCTTGAGCTTTCCTTGACCTGGGACTTCAGCATTAAGGCTCTGGGTGGCCAAGCGATTTTCATAATTTTGTCTGTATTCCATGAGTCTAGAGGAAATCAAGGTCTGTGATTGCTTTGGTAATTTTCCTTTCAGAACAGATTGCTTGATTTGACATTTTAAGTACAGTATCTTGTAACTCACAGACAGGCAAACTTTTGAAAGAAACTGCTGTGAGTGCAGTCTCCTGTTTTCCTTGCTAAAACACTCTTCTATGTCTTTAGAAGACTTATCTTTGTGAGAACACAGCAGCAGATCATGAGAATTGAGTTGCCACTGAGGTAAGGTCATGTTATGTAGAAATATGAGCTCCTTAACCTCTGATCTTTCCTCCACTTCCAATTTTGTAAGCTTTTGCTGTGTGTAGTTCACAGTGAAGTCAGAGAAAAGCCTGGATTCCTCTTGGTTTCCACATCAAGAACAGGACAAATTTATTCTTTTCTACCTCTATGCCTTTTTGAAAATCCACATTTTGCTGCATTACAGATTCTTAACTGGCTTCCACCAAAGAAAAGCTTCTTCCAACTCCTAGGACACACTGATGACAGCCTTCTAAAATATCTGTAATCCCTAAAAGCATGGTCTGAAGACAATTTAACTTCTGACTAGATCAGTAGCCAACAAAGGCAGCTGTTGACATTTAAGCAAAGGTTTGGGATGAGATATCGCATAATGGATATATACTGAAAGTCAGGAAAGGGAGAGGAAGTTGACAACAAGCTTAAATTAGACAGGATTTTATTCTATTTTATTTTTTGACCAGAACTTCAGTGTGAAATCCCAAGTTAACTGAAATCAATGGAGGAGGTTGTGATCAGTGCAAGACCTCTTGGTGAGAATTGATTTGAACCCAATACTGGATCAAGAGTTTCCATTTCCCACTTGTGTAGCAGGGAAGAAGTGAACCAGAGCCACTGCAACTCTCTGTAATAGGGGAAAAAGGGAAGAAAATGCTTCCAGTTGGACGATGTTGGGAAGGTGATTTATAGGAGCAGAAAGTGCAACCCAACAGAGATGTCTCTCATTTGTCCCTAGATTACTTGTTATTTCTGAAGCTCTGAGTTTTCCTCAAGTTTTCCTCCTATCCCTCTAATGTCAGCTAATGCTAGCAGGCAGTAGACTAAGAAGTAGGAAAACAAGGTATAGGAACCAAAAGCATATCTAACAGATAATTAGCTTTAAAATTACCTTGAGCAGCTCAGTCAGCAGTTCACCCTCTTCCCTGTTCTCCTCCCCAGAGCTCCAAATTTTTTCAGGGAAATGGGGAAGAAAGCTCCAGTTTGGATCCACACTACAAAATCTGCAGCTGGAGTTAAATATTTATAACGTATACAAATCAATTTTCACCTTCTTTTTGTTTGTTAAATTTCATTAGTAGAAGAAAAATTTTAATAGCTGTTATAATCTCTCTTTTCTTGCCCTTCCCTAAGAGCAAGTAGATTGGAAAGTGTACTCTGCAGACCCATTTTTCAAAGTGATAACATAGAAGGAGGAAAATTACTCTCCTGAAAGCTTTGCATAAGTTGCTGTCTAAAGAAAGATTGTTTTAGTGTTCAAAGCTGTATGATGAGGTCACACAGAGACACTTGGATTGAATTAAATTTGAAAACTTGTATTATAACATTATTTCAGAGCAATATTTCACAATTCCTAATTTGAACTATTGTGGTCTAACCAGTTCACTAATCACTTCTCAAACTGGAAAAAAAAGTATTTCTAGGAACTTTCCATGAATTTCTCCAATAATGCTTACCAAACACAAGATGTTCTTTATGGTTTTAATTTCATCAACTTTTCAAAAATATCAGTTTAACAATTAACAACCTGTGACACTCCTTGCAGCAGGAATTTTCTGAGCTGGCTTGTGGACTGCCACACTAGAGGAGGTCTCTATATGTTTCTTAGCAATGATCCAATCCCTCTGAGTCAAGAGGGCACACCCCAGGTCTATATTAAAAGTTTAGCAGAAATTTAAGTACAGCTGGACTATTGTAAAGAAATGAATGTCAGGCATGGACAAAGGAAAGCCTTCACTACAGGAGACACATCTCCTTGGTCACTGCAACAGTCCTGCAAATTACTGAGGGTGCAGCAGAGGCGACTGGATACACCAAGGACTTTGCTGGCTCAACCCATCTGCAGAGAGATTACATTATCAGCTTGGTTATTTCCCTGATAGCCATGAGTTTAGCTAGAACCTGGATTGGCCCTGTAGCTCTGACTGGAGATATGAGGATGGGCATCACCCTGTGGTTGGCTGTAGTGTGTGCACACAACCAGAGCAGATGATTGCTCGAGCAGCCCTGGCCCAGGCAGACCCACCAGCCATGGAATGCCTTGTTTCAGTGGTGCAGTGCACACAGATTTCTACACATATATAAACATGTACTTCAGCCAGCTCAAATAAGCCATGGCACTATCACTTATTTGGTCTCTCTGTCTAAAATCTTACCCCACAGGAGGCTCAGGTTATGCATAGCAGGTCTGAGAAAAGTTTATCCTTTGGTCTAACATGATAATCTCATAGTGCAAGCAATAAAGTCTCACAGCTCTGGATCCAGAGGTGCAAGAAGTCTCCAGATCTCAACTGGAGCTCTTTTTATGCATGAGGATATAAAACCAAGCACGTGTATGCTGTGCCTTGGCAAGGGGAATGCACTCTCTTCTCCAGGCGACATGTGAGTCTGCTGCTCTTGCCACTATCTTAGACAGTCATCTTCTCTGTAGGAAGAATGGATTTAATTATATCACAGTTTCCAGTTTTATTAATGCTCAAACAATACGAGCATTAAAGTGAAATAATATGCCAAGTACTGTAGAGGCCACTGAAACGTTTCCTGTTATTGTGTTGTAATGGAGATTGCAGTAACACAGAGCTGTTCCAAATGACTGCAGCAGAAAATGTCTCCAACCCTCTCCAAGATCCGCAGCTCAGCAGAGTTCTCAGGACTATCACTCTTGACAATAGAGTTTCTAGGAATTAACATCTGAGGTGGCAAAGAATTTGCCTAGGAGGGCTGGGCATGGCTCAGACACTTCCTTGCTTTCTGCGAGCCTTTCAAATGAAAAGCAGACCTCATCTGGCAGGGCTGAGAGCAGCTTTTGATAAAGGGTTACAATTTTCCCTAGCCACATAGAAATGACTGAGCTCACGAGCAGAAATCATTGACAAATGTAGGGAGTGGAAAAGCCGCTACTGTTATGAGAGCTCAGCTGGGTGGCAAATTTCTTACAGGAATTGACATTTGTGCCCGCTTCCTTGGAGGGACCATGCTCCTGACACAACAGTGCTCCTCAGAGAATAACATGTAGCAGTGCCTGTGATTCCTAGCAATGCTCTTCTTGGAAGAGGAAACCAGCCATCCATATAACATCCCTGGGGATTTTTATACCAGCTCACAGAAATATTTATTTCATCTGAAGTGAGCAAATTAAAACATAGCTGTTTAAAATCTGCTGGCGGTCATTGCTGGTTTCAGGTTCCGACCCCTTCTGGAGGATGGAGGCCAGGCGTGGAACACATCTGAGATCCTCACCACCAAATCATCTCCAAAGTGGTGGTTGTGCTAACGAGAGATGCAGCTGAATTTCACTGGCTTCAACGGCAAAACTCCACGGGGATAGGATTTCCTACACTGAGAACCAAATTCACACACACAGCCCTCTAACAGAGAAATTTGTCTCTTCTACATTTTGGTCCCATTCTTGTACTAGACTTCAATGTTAACTGCCTCTTATCTGACCTTTTTTTATTCATTTACCTTTACTGTAATGAAAATGAATCATTCAATCATTTCAGCTCAATATATTGCTCTGGAATGGATTCAGGGGGACATCCATGAAGATTGCTTCCTGCGTCAGGCAGCAAGTGGTTTCTATGTGCGTTCTCTCATGACGCTTTTCCAAGGGATTTAAATTGTTAGAATAAATTGCAGGCCTTTGAAAATAGCACTGGACTACAAGTGAAAATTACAGTGTTCTCATCTATTTACATGGAGACTCTTTATAAATAATGACTCAGTGGTTGCTCTATCACGAATTGCCTGGACTACCCACAAACCCTCCATTTTGTTTTTTTGGACTTGTCACTACCTTAGCTGAGAGTGGCTGGGGATGGCTTAAACTGTAATTTCAGAGAATAAAGTTCCTAGTGATGAATGGCAATTGAACTGGTTAGAAAAAGTGGGCAGTTTGAAAAACAATAACTTAAACTTTTATTAATAATTTCATTTTTACAATAGTGCTAGACCTTGGCCAAGCACTAGTCATTTTCAGGGCTATGCAGGTGAATTTGCAATCAGAGGAGGAAAGAACAAAGCAGGCTCAAGTAACTTGTTCTATTTATGTGATGCTTTGGGATAGAGACAGTAAAAAACAGACTGCTGACATCCCAGGGTCTTTGTACACTTTCAGAACATTGATAATCTATGTTTCAGCACCCCTGGGATGTGGCAGGTTTTTTGTGTAATTGGGAAACTTGGTAACGGGATGAATAAAATTTGGTTCCTGTGATAAGTCCCCTAATTGCCTTTACACAGAAGTGATCTCATTTTGGCTATTCTCCTCATATCGAAGTACCGTGCTTTGGGATGCTTGTGACTGGTGGAGGTTATGTCAGGATTTTTGCAAGGTATGAATATTACAGGAATTAAGTCTGCAAAACACACATGTTCACAGACAAGGCCATATCCTTTGTCTTCAGTTGAAGATCTAAAATACATGCAAATAATTCATTTCATGCAGATAATTCATTTCTCCAAACCCATTTTTCTTCCAGCTGGACATTTACAGGGATTATGTAGTCAGTGCTGCACTTGAGGACAGAAAGAATTGGAAGGAAAATCAACTACAGACAAAACTGGCAGAAAATTTGGAGATAGACATGCACATGGGCAATAGAACTCACATTTAAGAAAAAGGGGGAAAAATCATGAGGGAGAGCCAGACTGCATACAGTAGTCTTAGTGTTTGCACTGGTTAAACCCCTTTTATCTCACATTCATAAACACAGGCTCTCTATATGATATAAAACACATTTAGCTGTCATTGAAATCCTGTGATTTATGGAACAGGGCTGTCCCTAAGAGGGTAACAACACTTGGTGCTTATTTTGGCAGGTGCACTGATTCAAACTGCTGAGCAGCTCAAAGAACAGCTAATGCTAATGACAAAAGGTTAATGATTTTCTTTTCTTTTTCTTTCTTTCTTTCTTCTTCTTCTTCTTCTTTTTTTTTTTTATTGGAAATATTTGTTCAGTTTAGGCACTGCTTCATATGTGACCCCAGCTGTAGCCAAGCAGATGTCAGCTCACTTTGCATTTGGCAAACGCAGAATTTGAAGAAAATATTATTTTAGTTTCAAACATGACTAAGTAGTCATCAACATCACTGGGCTAATAAAGAGATGTCTACAGACCTTTGCCTTTCTTTCATGTTTGTATTTAACAGGAGATAAATAATGAACTATTCCCCTAGTAAATCACAAATGACATATCCAATAGAAAAAAACGGCATTAAATATATTCATTTGTCTATCTATACATTCTGGGATACATTTTACAATTTCTTCATGGTCTTCTAATACACTTGTTACCTGAGGCTTCTTCTGGCTTAACAGATTTGCAGAGTCATCTATAACATCTTAAATGAGCCTGTGCTCTCTGCTGCTTGACATCTCTTTAAATTACCCCAGAACATATTTTATAAATGTTTGTGGTCATGTTCAGCAAGATGGAAACCCATATAATCAAGTCCCAAACCTATTTTAAGCACACATCAAACGCCCCATTTACTTGAGCAGGACACACAAAATGGGCTGTCCAAGCCTCAGACAAATGGACCTGAAGGGCAACAGAGGGTGGGAGTGAACCAGGAATCTTATCCTCTCCAAAAGTGTTTTTAAAAATACAAGACAATGATGTATTTTGGCTGGGTTGTCGAAGCTGGCCCGAGCTGGTCTGACCATGGAGATACTTGCTCTGTCCTTCCCATGGTGCTGGAAACCAGAGCCAGCTTGGAGTAGCCCTGTCCAAGTTAGAAGAGGGTGGGACGAGGAAGCCCCATTCCTGGGTAGCATATTGGTCATTCATTAATCCATGTGCCTGGACCAAGTTCCTTGCTGCATTTCGTTGGGTACCATCATCTTTAACTTCTTCTTTAGGCTGGTGATAATGTCGGACATCTGCCCATCCTGCACTTGGAGCAAAGAGATGTACGAGCAAGCTTTAGGAGCTCTGCATAAGGCTTAGCTACTGTGTACAGCCCTGGGAAAAGAAAAAATAGTTTTTAAACACTTTTGAGAGCTTCAGAGTATAGATACTTCAAGGTGCAATGCTCTGTTGTCACCATCAGCACATAAGCCATCAGAGAAGCCCTGTGCTGAAATACAAGGCTAGCAATCTGCCACAAGACAAAAATCTCATGTGCAACAGTACCAAAAGCAGCAGAAAAGTCCAACAATAACAACAATGCAGCAAAATCCTGGCCAGCAGTGAAAAGTAGGTCATTTTGAATGCATCCAAAAGCTGTATCTCCACAAGGAACTGGACAAAAGCCAGGAAGACATTTGTCAAGTTAATCATGGAAGATCAGGTGCCCGTCACCCTCCCCGCCCAGATTCCCCTGCAGCCCTCTCCTCATTAACCTTTGGCACAAAGGCAGGTTTGAGACAGGCTCATAATAAGTGTGATTTTTCCTAGATAGTCCAACATTATTATTATTTTCTGAACCACAGTGTTACTCACAGAGAGGGCCATGTTCACTTTGCTCAGCCAAGTTCTCTCTGGTACAGGGAGGGGAGCTGGGGAGCTGGTTACACCACTGCCTCTTCTGGCTCTTGCTATAGCCCAATACATGCAAAACCTCTTAATGCTCAGCCCTGATGACCAGCAGAGAGCATCAGGGTGGCTCTTCACATTGTGAACCTAACCTGTCCCAGGCCTTGATTAGAGCTGGAAAGCCCGAGAAGCAACTGCAACCTCTTGGTAAATCTCTTATGCCAGGAGAATCCTCCACTGGAAAAATTGAGTTGGATTATCCCTTTTTTATGCTCTTTCAATGGGGCTGTTTCTAGAGTGGTTGCATTAGGAAAGAGAGAAGCAAACAAAAAGCCCCCAGGATTTACTGAGTAGGTGTTTGATCGGAAGGCTCGAGTCCATCAGCTGTTCACTAGGAAGGAAAAAAGGAAAGCTGGAAAGCATTAGGAACAGAAGGACCACTGGGCATGAAAAATGGTATTTTTAATGCTTGAAATTATCGCAAAAGAGGTCCTCAAAGTTTACAAGGAGGGTTTTAACAGTAAAGTCACAGCAAGATTTGGTAAGTATAATGTGTGTAAATTTCACATTTTTTTCCCCACCATTGGTCAATATTTCCCTCCCACAAAAGTCAAGAATTATTTTGGCTTTACTTCAATTGTTTTGAAGGCCTCCTCTCTGAGAAAGATGAACAGATGATAAAATATGTGAGAGAATGACTAAAGCATTGGATGAAAAAGATTGTAGGCACAGGGTGGAATATCTGGTAATGCTGGAGAGTACAGTTGCCTAGGAAAGAAAAGGGCAGGTTGGCCATTTTATTCAAGAGCAAAGAGAGGAATGGAAATCTGGATGCCGTCAGTGAGGCTTGGTCCAGGAATCAAAATCCATAAAACACATTAGCTCTAGGGTGAACGTAGAAAAGCATCTAGTCCAGGTTAGCCAAATATCTGTGGCTTCAATAGAAGTCTTTAGGAAAATATGCAGCCACTAAACCATTTTTATTCAGTGTCCTCCAAACATAAAATGTTCTTTTAGCTCTTTAAGGCTAGTTTTTTACTCCCAGCCATCCTGACCTCCCTCACAGTGTCAGGAACAGAACACAGAGCAATGGAAATCACCATCTGCTTTTGTAGCCCACGCTATCCCAGTTACGCACTGGCCACATTTCTTCCAGCTTGTCTGTCTAGGTAAGAAAACCCACAACATTGAATTCACTCTGTGTTAAAAATAAAATTAAAAAGAAAAAAAGAAAAAAAAAAAGAGTGGTTTGTGGAGAGCCTTTTGCATGGAAAATCCAGTGGTGAAGTGTTTGTTCCTCTTTGAAGGAAGATACATCACTAAGTCACTGTAACTAATAATCGTGTGATATTGAAAGAGTGCAGAATTTACTGGTGCAGTGGGATTACTTTTGTTAAAGCAATAATGCCTCATTTGTTCTTATGACAGAGCTTTACAACAGTTACACAGGCAAGTCTTTAACATCCATCAACATTACTGTCTGGATTGTATTATCTAGGAAATCCCAGAGTCACTAGCCTACAGGTTGAATTAGCTGCAAATTCATTTCAGATTAGAATCCCTTTTGTAAATGCTGCAGTCACTCAGGCAATACCTTGGAGAAAGCAGGGGGAT